>PVIA01005226.1:96540-119760 GCA_004024845.1 Tonatia bakeri
CCAACCCTGCTCACACCTTCTATATACTCCCTGCACTAAACTTGCCTCAATTATCCAATGTGCTCTCTGCTTTCTCCAGAGACCCTAATACACCTGACAGGAGGTGCCAGTAAAGTAAAGGTGGGGAAGGTAAAGACAGGAAGGAGAAGAGAATCTATATATTGAGCTTTTCTTAGCATCACAGAAACATGAGTTTGAAACTCAGTTATGTGATCAAGTTATTTAACTTTGGAGTGCATTTCTGTGGACTCACAATGGGCAGAACATCTACCTGGCAGGGTTGGGAAGGGGAGACAATACATGTGGGAGCGACAGCGGAGTGCCTGGCACACGGCGGGTGCTCAGTGCGGAAACTCTATTATTATGACAACATCCTAGGCCCTGAGTGTGTTATGTGTGAGTGTGCTTAACAGTGAAGGGAAGCAAAACAGGATGGTGCTTCAGGGAAATTATTTCCTGTGTCAGACGTTTTAGTTTGGTTTTGTCTTTAGCTTGGCTTTTCATTGGCCCCCGGCTGTGTAAGCTGTGCTGGTGAGGAGGTTTATACATCTTAATTTGTGGGGAGGGGAATGGGATGGACGGAAGACAGAAATGAAATGAGACGAGAGTGAAACTCAGGAGACCTTGTGCATGCTGAGGCCACTTGGGCCGCTACACTGAGTGAACACAAAGGGGCACATGGGTGAGTGTGCCTGAGCTCACAGGACACACCTTCCCTGTCCATGTCTCCTCCGAGTCTGAGACGTTCCTCCAGCCCACGGGTCGGGCTGGGCAGCAGTCGTCCCGCTCCTCCCATTCCAGATATCCAGTTTTTGTACTTGTGCAGTTTTCATGAGAAGCAACACATTGGAGGGTTACTCACCTGAAAGACAAATGGTCTGGGGGGAGGGGCCAGAGGCACAGTGGCAGGTAGGGCAGGCCCAAGGAAAGCCATCTCACCGTCTGCAGAGCCAAGTAACCGCCCTTGGAATCTCTCTGGCGCCCTTCTCCCTTTCCAGACTCACTGCTTCTTAATCCCGCAGCACAAGGCAGATGGAGGGAGACAGAGGCTCAAAGAACAATCATGTACCCGAGGCCACACAGAGCTCAGTGTGAAAAACAGAAACCAGATGGAAGGAGGCTCCATGGAGCCTGATCTCCAGGGTCTGCAGGACACGTGGGTGGCTGATGATAGGTACTGGCAGTGGGGCGGGTGTGGCTAGTGTAGGAAAAAATCTAGATCCCCACGCTTTGTTTTTACACCTCTCCTTCTCTAAATGCTGGGAACTCTGGCTCAGAACCTCAACACCTGTAGGCAAGGTGAGAGCTGCGGTTGGAATTTCAGCAATGCTGCTGTGTCTGTGGGGCTTGGCTGCAAATGACAAAGTGGCTGGGGGCCCTGATTCCAGAGGAGGAGACTGCATCCAACCCTCACCCTTCCCACTACACGGGGCAGCTCTTAGGTAACCGGAAGAATGAAGCATAGCATGGTTGAAAGGGGAGGGGAAAATGGACATTTTATTACACATAGCAGCAAAAATGGAACAAGAGTCAAGTTTGGAGTGGTGGTCTTTATACCAATTCTCCAGAGGATAAGCACTCAGCCAAAATACACATCCTGTTCTGAGTCCTGGATGAGCAGAGGCATCTCACGAGGAAAACCTGGGACGCAGTTCATGGGGATGATGCCTAGTGACCGCCGCTTAGTCTCAGTGAAGAAATGTCTGAGGGCCAAAACCATTTGGGTGGTGTCTGCTGGTGGTGGGGACACCCTTCTAGATGGGTCCACAGCAAAGTCAGGAACCTCTCAGGCCCACAAAGCAATGAAGGCCATGAAGGCAAAACCAGCAGCTACACAGCCCCACTTGAGCAGAGGGCCCTCAGGACCAGCTAGCTCCCGGGGCAGAATTTCTAGGAAGGTGACATATAAGAAGGTGCCGGCTGCCACACCCTCTAACACAGCCTGGGCTAAGCCTTGGCCCCCTTCCGTATCTCCTCCAGCCACAGCCAGCCCCAGGGCTAGGCCCAGGGGGCACATGAGAGCAAATGACAGTATGGAGAACACGGCCCATCGTGATCCAGTGCCTCTCTGCATCAGTCGCAGTCCTACCCCAAACACTATGAGCCCCTTGTGAGCCAGGACAGCAAGACAGAGCTGCACGGTGGCTGCTACTGTTGTCTGCAGCCCCACGGCCAGGCCTTCAAACACTGAGTGGAAGGAGAGTGAGAGCAGGAGGACGAGGGCTCGAAAGGGCCTCCTCGAGGGTGAGGGTAGAGGTCCGTGACTGTGGAGTTCCAGGACACGAGCCCCGCCCATCTCCTCCTCCTGCACTTTCGATCTGTCGCCTCCACGACAGCCCTGCAATGCCAGCGACTCCAAAAGGAAGATGAGGAAGAAGCCCAGGGAGATGACGAGCTCTCCGTAGGGATAGTCTGTCTGGGAACAGAGAGAGGGGCTGTGGGTCGGGGGAAGGGAGCGCAGTGCAGTGGGTGGAGGTGGGATGCGAGACTGGAGAGAATGGAAATGTGGGACTAGAACATTATAAAGTGGGAGGGGGGATGAAGTCCCAAGGAGATACGGACATGCAACAAGAATACCAGAGGGACCAAGGGACACAGTGTCAGCAGGGCTGAAATAGGGGAATGAGATGGGGAGCATGTATAAGGGCCCAAGGAAAGAGTGAAGCAAGAGGTTTGTCTGGGGTTCCATAAGCCCAAAAAGATTGGGTTGGCTCCTCCCTTTCCTAGTGTCTGAGGTGAGGAGCAGATGGGCTCCTGGTATTCCTCACATTCTTGTCTCAAAAGGGCCTGGGTGTGAGGAGTCTCTGGTTCTCCTCACCCTCCAGGCTGGGGGTGGGAAATACTTACATAAGCTGAATTAGCATCACCAGAGGAATAACCCTCACTCTCTGTCCTGTTCTAGGGAGAGAAAAGCAGAAATTAGATGGGGGATGGAGCAGCTCAGCTTCCTGTCCTTCAGCTCCACTGCTTTCCTTGAAGCTCAGTCTGACCTGTCGTCGTCATTCCACAGAACACAAGAGCTGTCATCTTCCCTACTGGGCCACCTGTGTCCTTGGCTCCATCACTTTCCCCTTCTCCCCCAGGTTCTGCTCATCATTCTGGCCTCTCAGCCCTGTTACTCAGATGCTCACCCGCATCATGAACTTCTGGATCTCCGATTCAATTCCCTCCAGGGCCTCAGCAGTCATGTGCATGAGCCCCGCGCCCAGGAAAACACCGGCGGAAATGCAGCCCAGGAGGCTGAGGACCCGGCGGTGATGACCTAATGAAAAGCAAGAGTGACAATGCAGTAGGCAATGAGTCACTAAATGAGATGGACAAAGGCAACTAAAGAGCAACAGGCAGCACCCAACATCCAAGCTTGGGATGGCAAAAGAATCAGAGCAAGGTGTCAGGATAGGGTGACAGGGTTGGAGTCAGATTTAGGTTACAGGGCCAAAGACGTGGAAGGGCTATACCTGTGGCTGCCTCAATCTGGAACCATTTGAAGCAGATGGGAATAAGGCCACAGACGAGGGTGAGAGCCAGCAGGGCAAATAGGCAGCCAATTTTTACTCCTATTAGTAGTTCCATCCTTGGGGTACAAGATGAGGCCTCAGATGACAAATGGAGTTACAAGCTTTGGAGCAGGAGTGGTGCCTTGGGTGGTCAAAGCCGCGGTGTCCACTCCCCAAGTTTCAGGAGGCTGTTGAGTCCTGTTTGGTGCTGCCTCTGCTTGCGCAGCCTTGCATAGCTGACTGGGGCCCTGCCCCAGCCTCCTGCCCGCTCCCTATGTGGAGGCCCCTCCCCTGGCTCACACCAAACTGGAAACTCCAGACTCCCAGCCAGGCACAGCCCTGAGCTGTCTTCTCCTCTTCAGTTCCAAGGGCTGCGGACTGTCTTTGTTCATGTCTGGGGCTGGTCTAATTCAAAATGGGACCATCTATGGTAACTACTTCCCAGCTATTTTGTGTTGGGGATAATCTGGTCCTGCTTCACTCATGACATCTGATCTAAACCTTCCATACTGTCTCTACCCCACCCAGGTCTTGTAGGTGGCTATGCTGACACCTGAACCAGACCCTTTCAGAGGGGATTTGGGTGCTCCCGGGGGTAGGAAGCAGGTGGGGCTGAGGAGTGTGCTGCCACCACTCTGGGAACTAGCACATGAGGGACTCCCCTTCCCTGTAACCCCAGAAAAATAGCCCCAGGCATGGAAATGTCTAGTGAGGCATTGAGATTCCCAGTTTGACAACACTGATTCTGTTTCCACTCCTGCTTGTGCCTATTTCCTGATGCGTGTTGTGGGAGAGAGACTGAGTTTTAATACAATGGAAGCTGCTCTAGCTCTGAAACAAGGCCTGGGGGAAAACAGAAACCAACCAAGCAAACTGAAGGACGCTGCCTGGCCATACGGGGGTGGACACGAAGGTTCAGTCCTGAAGGGATCAACTCTTGAGGAAAACTCATGAGGCAAGCTCTGGGGGAGCTGATGAACCCTGAGACAGATGAAAGAAAAGGAGGGAGGGAGAAAAACCAGAGGCTAAGCAGCTGCTGGTCCCCCATGCAGGTGGCCGAACAACCTTGAGACCCATTGAGCCAGTTGTCCGAGTGCTGGGGGCAGTTTTCCCCAGTACCCCAGATTACTTCCCCAGGAAGTCCGGGTCTCTGGTGGAAGGAGCAGTGTTCTCATAGCAGAGGGTGAGCCTGAGATTTGTGTGGGAAGAAAAGCGTTGCAACTCTGAGGACTTGCTTCATTACAGCTGGGAGACTGACCTCTATAAAAATCACGAGATCCATTTCCATTCTTTGAAAACTTTTAATTATTATTAAGACCTCAAACAAATGCAGGCATATAGGGGTACCAGCACTTCCATCCTGGATACCAGGTAGCTTTAGCCTTGGCAGGCAGGCATGATACAAGAAAACTCTTGTTACAGGCCCTTGTCAACTCTCAGGGGGATCTTCAGCAGGGGACGGAGGAAGCTCAGACGGTGTGGTCACAGGTAAAAGATCGCCCCAGGAGCTGACACGGGCACAGCGATACAAATCCCTGTGAAACAGAGAGGTCAAGGTGGGCTGTAGGTTCCTGCCACCTCCCCCTAATTTTGGTCACAGCCTGTATACCTGCCGTGCCGGCGAGCTGTGATCACAGCATGCTGCATGTGCCCATCTGGGCAGCACAAGTGACAATGCACATGGCGTGGCCGTTTAAGGACAGGCTGAGTGATCCGGGGCCAGCGAGTAGCCTCCCCTGGAGACCCACGGGCAAGGATTACCATTGAGAACTTTTCCTCCTTTGGCTTCTTGTTCTAAGGTAAGGACAGAGAGACTGTTTGGGGGAGAAAGATATGCGGAAAAAAATTGTGACCCCATTCCTGCAGCCCTTTTCATATTCTGTGTCATGTGCATTCAGGCCCTATAATCTCCAGGCTATTCAGTGAATTTTCCAACTCTTCCCACCGCTGATTCATTTTCATCCTGCTTTCCCAAGCTATTTCCTCCCTGCTGTAATATTCCCAGAATACATACCCAGCTGAAGGGGATGGGATGGTAAGCCTGGGAAAAGCTACAGGCCAGAGGCTTAGAGGCTGTCAGTTGGGGACAAGGAAGTTCATGGGGACACTGTAAACACACATAAAAAAACATGAGGTAAGGCAAAGAACCACAGATCATAAAACTGAAAAACTAAGAGTGACAGGGTCAGGAAGGGCTAAGGATAAGGGAGCACAGGAGCTGGGGGCAGGGAGAACAGGGAATCTACGAAGAACTCGGATAGGGACACAAAACAGTGGAGGGTGGCTTAGCTTTGCCCTTTCACTTGTCCTGGACACAGCTGAGCTCAGACCTTTGGATGCTGGGAAAGGCAGAACTAATACTCACTGGGGCAAAGACAAAACCAGGTCGAGAGTCCAGAGGTGACTTCTCCTTTCCCTGAAATCAAAGGAAATAAAAAAAAAGTTTGGTTGGGCCTAAGGGGTCTATTCTTACAAGTCAATCTCTGCACTCAGTCAACTGAGGACTCCTTTAACATTCAATCCTGGTAATTTTTAACTCTGTTCCTTAAGTTAAGCCGGCTGCTTCTCTAATACTCGAAACAAAGAACTCTTTGCAGGAGGAGAAGGGCAGGTACTTGGCACACAGGATGATGCTGTCCTTGTCAGCAACTCCACTCTCAAAAAACCCCACTCCAGGACAGTTAAATTCAGGATTATACACTGGCTCATACACTCAAAGAGATCAAGTTTTTGGCTCAGCCATGTCCCAGGTCAGGGGTCAGCAAACTATTTTTTTTAAGGCCCAGAGAGCAGCTAAAATGTGTTTCTGTCTCAACTACTCAACTCTGCCATTTGTAGTATGAGCAGCGTACACAACAGATACTCACATAAGCCTGGCTCATACACACACAGGTGGCAGGCCAGGTTTGATCCACAGGCCCCAGTTTGCCAGCCACCACCCTGCACCATAATGACTTTGTGTGCCTACTTTCCTGAGAGTCACCCTTACCTTTGTGTGACAGTCTTTTCAGTTTTCAAGAGAGTACCAGTAACAAGTGACGGAAAGGTGGGGGGCAGGAGGGCGAGAAGGAGAAAGAACCTTACCTTAAGGACCAGGTCCCTGGCTTCCATGAGAAGGCGGTGCCCTGCTTTTGTTCCACTCTCCACCAGAATCTGTTGACAAAGGGAGAATGAGCAGAAGCCCTGAATTACATGACAACACAAAGGTCAGTACTCCTGTAAGAGCATTCACAGATGGAACAGCAGTCCTAAAGGAAAAAGCATTATATATAAGATGGCGATGGTGACCCTAAAAGAGGGACAAAGGACTCTCTGCAGGAGAAAAAAATGGTCAAAAACAAAGACAAGCTCCAATGTAGAGAAGGAAAAGCATAAAAACTGTGAAGCTGCTTTAAAACTTGAAGGGAAAAAGGGATTTCTACTCACCAGAAAATCACTTGTTTTGCGCCACAAGGTTTGGACCACCTCAGTGCGGTCATCCTTGCTGGGCAGTTCACTTAGGGAGAAGGCTGATACCACCACACTGAACTGCACCTGAGGACCAAGACAAGGAACGTGAAAGACCTGCCATCACCCACTTCCAAGAGCATGGTGAAGTTCTAGCTCCCTAAATTTCTTCTGCTGTCTTTTGTCTTCTAACATTCAATGCTGGGTTGCAAAGCTGAGGCCAGTTTTCCATCTACCAAATTCTACATTTAGCATACTCTACACATTGCCACTTGCCTTGGGTGATACTGGTAGAAACTGTCTGAAAAAGACACCTGGAACATATGGCTCCCCATATTCTGAACCACCTGTAAAGGAAAGCAGAGGTGTGCCAACTATGAGTGTATAGCAATGATTTTCAACTGGTGTGTCCCAAGAATTGTTAAAACGTGCAATACCTGAATCTTTAGTCAGGGGCACTGCCCTCTTTTCCCTTAGAATGTCAAATAAAAAATGGCAACAGTGAAATAAACAACAGCCATCCAGGGTGAATGAATCAAAATCATATCTATTTTTTTTAGTCAGATCAGCAAAAAAATGTAACATTTTTTGGTGTGCTGAAGAATTTTAGTAACTAGTTTATATGTGCCATGGGATGAAAAAAGTTGAAAATGGCTGGTGGTATAGGTATAAACTGAAGTGATATTCTGATGGGAAACGTGACCCTGAGAATAAAGAAAAATGCTAGGTGAGAGTGAGATGCACAGGGTAAGAAAATATTAAAGAGGACAGGGAGAATATTGGGTAACCTGTCCTGTTCATCTTACCCAACCCACCCACAGTCCAACAAGGCCTCCGCCACCCTCTGCTTGACCATAACAGTGAAAGGAGGCCAGACTCATCTTCAACTTTTAGCTCTCTCCTTTACTCCCCAATAAAACAGACTTTTTAGTACTCCTTTGCTTTCTTAATTCCTTCAGCTTTGGAAAAGCCCTTCCTTATACCTTATCCTCACCTTTCAGTAGTTTTTCTGCCAAATCCAACATGGCAGCTGAACTGTCGACACACACGTATTCACGTAGGCTCTGGCCCCAAATACTATGAGCAGCCCTAAGATAACAAAATATAAACCACCAGTTCTCATGACAAAGAATCATTACTACAAGAGACCCCTCTATCACAAAGCCTACGTCTGGGGAAACAGAAATGCTGGAGAAACTAACAGTGCTATTTTCTTATTTAATTTATGACTCCTTAAAAAAAGGGCAGACTCAAAAAAACTACTTGTAGGCAAAATTTTTTTTGATGATACATAAAACTTATGCCCTACACTAAATTCTTTCCCCTTTTTTTTCTTTATAAACATGGGTCTCTTGTCAGTTGACATTTAAGTTTTGGCCCTAATCAATACACCTTCTCATGTCTTGCCTATTCTGAGGGAAAAAACTTTCCTATTCTTCCTCTGGTTCCCCAGTCTCTTGATATTGGAGTGGTGTAAGCATGGCTCTCTAGAACTGCAACGGATGGAGAGAGAAAGATACTCACCAGGTGACAGAACCAGTACCCGATCCAAAGTCCATCAAGGTTTGTGGCTGAAACTCTGGAATTTGAGCGTGGATCTGAAGAAATATATAACACCATACCGTAGGGTAAGTAGATATTTATTTAGGGCTTTGCTAAATATGAATTAGGAGAACAAGACAGGAGGAATGAGATGTGACTGCATTTTGAGATGCAATACAAATACTTTTATAAAAGGAAGCTCCTAAACAGTGATTCTAATCCTTCCCGGGTCACAATATCACTACAGAGGGTAAAGAAAGCCTCTTAAACAAATGCACATGAAAATGTCCCAAGAATCCTACCCCAGAAGACTACTTTCTAAATAAGGGAACTGATGGTAAAAAAGGTTAGGTTGGAAGCTGTGGGACTTTCACCTCATGGAATGCCCTGGAGACTGCTGCAAAGCCACCATCCAGTCTTGCTGCCATATACACCAGGCTCAGTCCTTCATTGTAGCTGCCAGAAAAATCAGAGTCATTTCCACTGGGAAATAACCTCTATCCCATAGCTACTTCTAGATTTTCAGGAAGTGAAATCTTTGGAAATGGCTCTTCCTGGTTAGAACTTTCCCTTCACAACACAGAAGAGTCCTGAGGAGCCTTGCAAACCAGGCTGCTTTTTGAAATACAAAATTATGCAGTTGTACTTGTCCAACTCCCCTTCAAAAGACAAACTTTTCTTTCTTCTGCAGTTCCTCTATCCTCCCTTACCTCAGTTCTTGCCAATGATAAGTAGTTTTACGCAGGGCACGCAGCACTGCTCCACGGAGTTTCTCCTCTGTCTGAGGTGAGTCTGGGATGAGAACAAGGACTGGAAGTGAGGACCTAGGAAGAACAGGGCTCAAATCCAATATGTGAATACATTGCCTGCCCATTCCTCCCCAGCTCCCACTTGGGAAAAGCCTCAAAGCTTAAGAGAGAAGTCAATTCCAGAGAAAAATTTCAGATAAGAGTAACAACAATCGTTACTACTACCATCGGAGTGTATCAAATAGTATTTTGTCCCTAACAGCAGTTTATTTACTCGATCCATCCCATCCCAGGAAACGTAGTAAAGATTTAAAGGATAGGAAAAGGACAATATTTTGTGGATTTCCTCACTTCCCCCAAACTTAATATTGTGACAGTGTTCCTACAGGGAGGAATGGGATTTGGAAATCTTAAGACTCATGATTATGTTCAGGTCAGTACTATTTTATAGGCTAAACGTCTATTATGAGCCAAGTACTGTGGGAAGTACAGGGAATACATAGGGAATATACTGAGTAAAAGGCAGGTCTGTAAGATGAAGGAGCTCGCAATCATGAAACTTGATGAATTATACTTATTCTTCTATCTGTGAAGGTTTCAGCACTGGACAGGGAGCCATACAGGGACTTTCACTCGAATAAAACCTTGGTCTAAGCCAGTAGAATTGGAGGAAAACAACAAAGATCTAGATTTTGACGAGATACTAAAGCACTCATTTACCTTCACCAAAGACCCAAGAGTAATCTCTGAAATAATCTATCTTCTCTTAGTGGGTAATCACTGTGGTTACTCTCCGTGCATAAAATCAAATAAGAAACGGCAGTATCTATTTGAGACAATAAAATTACTTCTTGCTCTTCATTTCTTGCTGACATTCCCATTTGACCTACTCTTTTATTAAAAAAAGATTTTATTTATTTATTTTTAGAGGGGTAGGGAAGGTAAGGAGAGAGGGGAAGGGGAGAGGGAGAGAAACATGAATGTGTGGTTGCCTCTCACGGACCCCCCGCTGGGAACTGGCCTGCAACCCAGGCTTGTGCCCGGACTGGGAATCTCACCGCGACCCTTTTGTTCGCAGGCCCGTGCTCAACGCACTGAGCTACACCAGCAAGGGCTGCCCTACTCTTTAATTATTCTTAAACCCTACCTGGGTTTTCCAGGAACTTTTTCTCAAGGTGTACAGCTCGTCTTTGCAACTCCTCTGGCTCCATGGGTAAATGCCGGCTCCAGAGATAATTGGTCAATGCTTGCACCTGCTTCTCCACATTGGGCATTGAGCTCTCTAGGGGCCAAAGATGAAAAGCCGCATCAGTTTTATGCAGAAACAGTCTCCGCTTCTCGAGCTTCCCTGTCCCATCATTACTTACCGAGCAGCAGTAACTGCGCGGTGTCAGCCAGTGCCTGAGGCAGGCGTACACGCGGTAGCTGCAGGATGCCAGGGTGCCGGCGATGGGGCCTCTTTCCCAGGAAATCGGACTTGTTATCCACCTGGGATACGCCGGGCACAAGGGCGGCGTGAGCCTGCAGACCCGGGGAAAAAAAGCTGCACGCGGGGCAGAAAAGAAGGTTGCCGGAGCTCGCTCGGGGAGGAGCTGCCTAGAGCGCTCCTGCTCCGCGCGGAGCTGTTCTGGAGACCCAGAGTCTCTCCGAGGGCAGGGACAGTAGGCACTCACCCGCGACTGGGGTGCAACTCCAACGCCCCGGCGCCATCTGCCTACTGTCAACAGATACCTCCGGCCTCTCACAGTCGCCATGGCTCCGGAGGCGAACCGGAAACGGAAAGGTAATGCCTGTGACCCTCAGTCTCACCAGCCGCTGAAAGCACCCTCCACAGAACTTCGGCAAGGGAAGTATCAGCCAATGAGGAGAGCTAGTGCTTGCTAGTAACCAATAGACAAATCTATATGTAAATCACCTCGGAGAAGCGGCGTACTTGGGTGAGACTAGAAAGTCAATTTCAACTTTACCAGGCGGAAGCGGAGTGACCTACTTTGGTACCGGTTTCTGCGTTCTGAAAGCCGGGGCAGGAGTACTTTCCTGGGGTGTCTAGGAACGCAAGGTAGACTGGAAGGCTATTTTCTGCATTTGTTACCTGCCTGCGTTCCCTTGATTATTTCTCTGGAGAACTCTGAAGTCTTGGTCCTCCCCCATCCCCTCATACTATCACAGGGAGAATGTAGTAAAGATGAGATAGAAACCAGTTTTAGGGGACTAAAGAGAGCAAAAATGAATAGCTAATAAGTGTAATGCTTTTTACATGTTCTTTCTCTTCATATTAAACCACCCCCCTTAGGTAAATAGCTAACACATACAGATCTCTATGTGCCAGATACTTGGCAGACACTTTTACATAATATTACCTCATTTAATCCCCACAGTCCTATGAGTAGATTCTGCTTTTAACCCGTTTTGCAGCTGAGGAAAGTTGAGTCTTCAGGTGGTTAAATACCACACCCAAGATCACTTAGTTTGTCAGGGGGCAACTACCTTTAAGTCTAGGCAGTCTAAGTCTGAACCTCACCTTTAAACATATGCCCTATCACATTGTTGGTATTTGGAATGCAATTAGCAAATTAAGAACAATATGCTAAATGTTCTGAAGTGTTACATTAACAAGTAGCATTAAAATGAATTCATCGTGCTGTAACCTCTTGATTCCTATTGCATACACAGCCAACTGTGGTATATCTTAATCTGGTGACTGGTAGGTAAAAAGTATTGCCTTTGCTGAGTGGACCCTGAGAAAGAAAATACATATTAAGAAGGGCTCCCAGCGGCTAAACAAAGGCTGTTCTTGGCTGGAGGCAATCGACCTGAGAGCTTGGCAACCTTGGGCCCTGACCATCCTTAGAGGGCAGAGGGCGTCAGAAACAATAAAGAATTGCAATGAGAACAAGTCCCCGTCATGGTAATCATGTGCATTTGAAACAACTAATCAGAAAAGGCTTCGACTGCTGAGGATAAAATGTCAAACCCAGTTGTCAGCTCTCAGTGTGTTGTATGAACAATACCTGAAATATTCAGCAATAAGAGAAAGGTTAAGCAGGTGACAGCTCCTCTCTAGGATGGAAAACTATGCTGCCACTCAATTACATTCTGTGAGAAGGGGTGTCTGAACTTTTGTCATCTCTGGGCCACACTGGGAGACAAGTTGGGGCCACACATTAAAATCACAAACACTAACGAAAACTGATGAGCAAAAAGAAAGGTTTTAAATAAATTTACAATTTTGTGTTGGGGCACATTCATAGCCATCCCGGGCCGATGCTGCTTGCAGACTGCAGGTTGGACACCCCTGGAATATTCCCTTTATACTGTCAAGCAATATAACCAGGAAAATGATTGGTAGGAAATTTGTAAATATTAATAGTCTTTATCTTTGGCTGCTGAGATTAAAACAATTTTTTTTTGTGAGATCTCTGATTTTCCAGTATTTTCATATTGATTGTGTGTGACTTCTCTAATAAGAAAAAATGAAAAAAATTAAAAAAAATACTTTTGAAATTGGACTTTCTGAGGTCCTTTCCAGACCCACAGGACCCCTCTCCTGGGTCCAGCAGGGGCCACTGGAGTTTTGGATTCTTCCTCCAGGTAGGTGATACAAATAGAGCAATGTTTGGAGCACTAGGGTTTGCTCAGAGAATTCTTGAATGATTTACATGGGGTCAATCGACTTTTTCCCAAGAAACCATTAAGAAAAATGCTTCACTCTCTGTATAAATAAAATTTACTTTGTTGTCTTTCAGAAAGCTGATTGGTAATGCATACCATCCAGTGAACTTCTACCTTTGCTACAAGAATATTCTCCTCCAAGATGAATCATCATTGACTTCTCCCATGTCTCCTGCTATTCTTTCTCATGAAGGCAAAGCTTGGTGTCAAAAAGAACATATGAGCTTAGTATGAGGACAGGTAGAGTATCTGTAAAAGCCCTGATTTTTAAGCTGTGGCAAAACATGAGAAAAAGGCAAATAACTCCAACCAGCATTAGCCTTGACTGGCAGTAGCTGCTGCTGTGAAGATGGATGGGTAGGCTGGTCTTCTCAGCACATTCAGCTGTATAAATAACACTTATGTTAGCAGGGTAATCTTCAGAAGAGGGAGCAAAGCTCATCCCTGTGAACCTATGTGGGTGAGTGTGTATGAAGCTGCCATGGGGACGGTGTGAAATGGGTGGTGACCGTGTGCCTCTTCTGTAGGTGTCTCTGTACACAAAACCCAAGAGTTAGGAAGAGGGAGAGATGCTCTTTCCTGAGAGCAAGGGAGAGGGGTTTGCTGTCCTTGACTGACCTCTCTACTTCTTGGCCCCAGACATTCCAGGCAAGTCCATGGGGACGCAGTGCCCCCCTGTGGTTGGCATGGTTGTTCCTAACTTTCCCCAGTTCCCACCCAGTTCTGTTCCTAAATCACTCCTGGCTTCTAGTCACCATGCCCCCAGCTAATTCAGCTCTCTCCTGTACTGTCGTTCTCATGCCCATTCTTAGTCTACCCTTTCTTGTTTTGATCTCATTTAAGAGTCACATTCATATTCTTTTAACCCTTTCTGTCTCCTTGCTGGGGATTGATATCTTTTGAAAATAATCAAGATATTTCCTATTCCTGATCTCGATGTTCTCTTTATGGGGTCATTCTCTAGCCTTATTCCAGCTCTTGATGTAGTATTGTTTGGACTACAGATGGTTCCTGTTCTTGCTGGTAAGGATCTTGGGAAAGGGAAAGGCAATGGTCATGGAAAGGAAGCATTGATGGTTGAAATTACAGGTGGCTAAAGGGGAATCTAAGGGCTCCTGGGTTGAGAGGAGGCAAAAAACATGACTCACTCTGCTTGAAATCTCCTGACCTCTGCTTGTTTACCTCAAATGCTGATTGCATCAGTGACCCAGAACTACATGAAGAGCCCTGGAGTCTAGTGTAGTTCTCCACAAGTCTCCTTTCTATGGTCATGCAAATCCTCTGTACCAGAAATAGCTCTGTAATGTCCATATAATTGTGTTCCTTTCAATTCATCTTTCCAAATCCTGGCAAGTTGAAAGTACCAGAGAACTGATGGTATGCTGGACGTTATCTGTTTGATGGAAGGAAAGCAGACAGATTGTCCTTCTATAGGCATAGTTGAAATTTTATTTTTTTGCATTCATTTCAGCAAAACCACTGTGTCATTATAGTCTGTATTTTCACAGTTTTTGTCCTTCTGATAGCAATGAATGTCAAATTAGCCAATCTTCCTCGAATCATTGTAGTTATTAGGTAGTTCTTTTTACAATTAATTTTAATTTGTAGATATATTGCTATTAAGGCCATAGCAACTGGTATTGGCAATATAATTCTTAAAGTAATACTTAGATTTGGAAAGTAATTGTTTTACATATCATATTCTAACATTTTAAATGGGTTGCATATAAAATGATCACAGTGAACACTACATATCATTTTAATTTTATCATATAAAGTGCTATAATTTATGTTGTGATTTTACCACTCCTTAAAGCACTATCTAGATACATAGAGTATTATAAAGAATTAGTATCAAGTTCCACACATGTTGTCCAAGCCTATATACATATGTATATATAATATACATATATATAATATGCAAATTACACAAAGTTAAGAGTAAAGAAATAGTTGTAAAATGTGTCTCAGGTGCCATGGACAACTTTGGGAATACTGGGCTTAATTTCTGAGTACCTTCTGAATAGTGCATTGGAATCCAAAGGGAAAGAATAAAATGGATGCTTGGCACCATGATACATCATGATCTAAAAATGCATTGCAGTCATGCTGAGAAAGAATTTGATAAATTAGCTTTTTCTTTTATCCACATGCTCTGTTGCCCAGATGCTTCTAATACTTGGAGGCAATGTCTTTGCTATCCTGGCCAAGGCACCATTTGCAAACAGTCGTGTCACTTAAATGTAGTCACCTTTTAAGACTCTGGACAAGAGATGTGGAGACATGTTTCCCTTGAATGAGCCATGTCAGTCATCAAAGCTGAGGTGAGGGTTATGGGTTGCACTGAATCCCAAGTGACAGAGGAACGGCTGTATTCTTTAATAAATTTGTTATTTTATGTTTGTATTAGTTAACAGATGGGGCTTTCCTAAATGTGAGGCAGTTCTGGCTATCTCTTCAGCACTTAGATAAAGTCAGGCAGCCATAGTAGGCTCCTGGAAAGAAACTGATGAAATATATTTTGTGTGAAGATGATGAGTGCCTGAGAGAGACATGGCTCTGGATGCCATGTAGTTGGTGAATTGAAGAGGTTCTTTAGAGTACAGATGGGGGATAAAGCTTTCAGGGCAGAAATTTAGACTTGTTGACCTGAAGAGACCACCAACATTTAGGAATGTTCTCCAAACAAAACACAGATAAATTCTTAAGTTGCTTTTGTATGGACATAAGGTGGGTAGTTTCTACCTAAGCCATGAAGGCTGGACTCAGAGTTCAGATTCTGAAAATGCTGTTTCTTCTGAGATCAAGGGACATATAGCTCTGGCCTAAATGGTGATTGGCAGTACATGTGAACTTGGAAATGAACTGTAGGAGGCTTCAAAGCCTGAACGGTGGGTGAGATTGTGCCAGGGCAAATTGTGTGGCATGAGATAGTATCTATAATTTTTCCCACATATTATGTAGTACATGCTGTAAAACATTATTACTGTGATAAAATAATATGCATTTTTAAAAAAGATTTTATTTATTTATTTTTAGAGAGAAGGGAAGCAGAGAGAAAGAGAGGGAGAGAAACACTGATTTGAACCCGCAACCCAGGCACATGCCCTGAACCAGTGACCTCTCACTCTGTAGGACAATGCCCAATCAACTGAGCCACACTGGTCAGGGCAAATAATACACTTTCTTTACATAACTACCCATCAGAGGAAATGGGGAGGCTGACAGCAGGGAGGTATAGGAATAAAAAAGGATTACAGCTCACCCTTCATAGAGAAAGACTTTGTCCTTCAAAGTTACATCACAACAACTTAACAAACTGACCACAAAGCTGGGTAAGAAGTTCTCGGTGGGAGTGTGTCCTTGAGCTATGCTTTGTCAATACTACTTGACTTCTAGTCCTGCTTTTCCTCTCATTCTAGAGGTTTAAGGGGAGAAGTTCTAGACAATAGACTTGGCACCTTTCAAGAGATAAGAGAGAAGAGAGAGAATTTTTTTTTTACAGACCTGCACTTTTCCAGAAATTTTAGGCATCTGCTGAACAAGATAACAGTATTTCTTATCTGTAGTTCCCACCAAAGAAAATAGCATCTGCAATGTGGAAAATCTTAACTGTCTTAGGCCTTGTAACAAACTTAGGTTGTAAACTGCCTTCTGGGCTACTTTGGTATGGATCTACAGAATTTAGGGAAAAAAAGCCCTTCATTTAACAACTTTCTTAAAGGGAGAATGCAATTTGTGGCTCCTTGCTTGGGGGGGAGGGCAGGCAGTGGAGAAAGAAATTTGGCTGTAGTGTTGGCAAGCTATCAGAAAATGATTACTGGAATATAAAGAGCCAATTCATATAGAAGATTATAATTAGTGAAATAAACTGTGGGGAACTTCACTAGTAAAGAAATACATGTTAAAATATTGGGACACAGTTTTTCCTAATAAAATAGCCACGATACCTATACTCTTTGTGTTATTGAACAGGGGACCTGGCGCTGAGCAGTTCTGCCTAGGGCCAGCCAGTAGTGAGTGGGCTCTTGACTTTGTATAGGAAAAATTTCACAGCCCAAATCCAGATGCCTGTGAGGGCACATTTACTAAAGCTGGGGACAGTGGAACAGCATGGAGGAAGCAACAGGAGAGCCCAGGCTGGGCTGCCTTAACTCACTGGGAAAAGAGGGCCTTGGGGACAGGTCAATCAGGGGATTAGCCCTGGAAGAGCTGCCTCTGCCCATTTCTCCCCTGGTTGCATGTCTTGTGGGGACCTTTAGAGTTTAAGAGATGTGTGCCTCGGGTGAAGAAGGCGGGGGTAGGGCAGGGAACAGCTCAGGCTGCTCACCAGAGGGAAAGCACTCAGGCGGGTCCTTTGTCTTGAGGTGTTTATCTCCAGCGGCAGGAATCTCAGGGAGGTCTCAGGGGAGGGTTTCAGCAGAGTGTTCGTCAGTTCTCCAGCTGTGCTGTTTCAGGGTCTTGGTCTCAGTGCCAGGGCACAGGGTCCTTCGTCTTTGCAGTTGGTCCTGGCTTCGCCCACCTGGTTTTGCTACTTTTCTGGGCCTGGAGCTGAAATACACCTGAGCCTAGATGTCATCTCTAGGGAGGTGACCTGTATCTGGCTGTGAATTGTTCAGCTGTCTGTCTCAGTTTCCCTATTCTACTTGCCAAGGAATTTTCCTAGATTTTTACTATCCTGCCTCGTATGCATAGCAGATGGCATTGTAAATAGATGCAAACTTTTTGGAGGACAGTTTGCAATATGTCAAGAGACAAAAGGATGTTCCTGTCCTTTGATCAAAGATTCCATTTTTGTTATTCTATGAATATTTACAAAGTTCCTTCCATATGACAGCATTCTAGGTGAAGTCATCAGCAACTGATGTTATAGATTGTGACCTTTAGGAACTGACAGTCAGTTGGGGGAAAACACACCTATAATTAGATAATAATACAGAATTGAGAAGAGAAGGAAAGATTGGGTGTGGGGGGAACTAACTGCAGGTCTAGGGAGTGCATGGCAGGGGACAGTGAAGGTTTCCTCTAGGAGATGACACCAAATTGAATCTGGAAGGATAGATAATAAATTCCCTAGAAGACCAAGTGAAGACAGATGTTTCAGGCAGAGCCAGAGCAAGACCTGGAGGTGACTGCCCCTGGTTCACCATGGTTACATAACAGGCCTGGAAGGGATTTCTGGAACTCATTCAACCATTTTCCAGTATGACTCTAGAAAAAGAGTTCACACATTTGGTTTCTTTCCCTTGACTCTGGTTTTTATTTTCTGACTAGAGGTACAAAGTTGTCTCTTCCCTTCCTCAGGATAAGACATTGGTGAACCATGCCACCTTGGTCACAAGCACCCCTGTGGTAGCAACTGGAAAGCAGGAGCTGTGCTCCCTGGGTCCCTTTACCACCATGCAGGGATTCAGGATCCTGAGCCCCTGAGAAGAAGCAGAAATGACTTCTTGGGTGGAAGAGACTGGCAGCTGGTGTCATAAGCAGAGGACAGGCAGCACCTGCATGATCCCTTCTCTTCTCCACAGCCTCTTCATCTGGCAACCCCCCCCCCCCACCCCGCCACCCCCAAGTACCTTGGCAGGGGAGACTGTTAGGCCATGGCACAGGAGGAAGTAATGGGGACATACTCTGATGTCTCTAGAGAGGAATGGACTTACTTCTGCCCACCAGCATTGCCAAGAATGAGGTGGGAGGATCTTTTAGAAGAACCAGAGATGGTCAGCAGACATGACTGACAGCTTACAAATTATAACTTACAGGAAAAACTCAAAGAAAGGTCTTGGAGAAGGGAAAGTTTTGCAACACTAAAAAGAGTCAACATATAGTTAGTTTTTACATGCCATCTCTTCTAAAAACAGAACAAGCTGAATGGGTCACAATTGCATTGACTCCATTAGTCCCAAAGGCATTCAGGTAAGCAGCACATGTGAGAAAGCCCTCTCTAGTGTTGAGCCATGCTGACACTAGAGCAGGGGCCTGGGAGACTCAGGAGAGCTCTACAAATACGAGTAGCCCGGTCATCACCCTGCCATGTTGTAAAGGGCCAGACGGATGAGAAGCCTAGTTTTGGAACCTTCCTTTCACCGAGGCAGCCCCGTTTCATCCCATGAAAATTTAGTTAGCATTTGCTGTGAACACTGCATCATAAATGAATATGTATCTTTTTATTAACACTTCAATTTTCCAGATGGTGAACAATGATTCCCGTTTATGGGTTGTGGCAGATCAGAATGAGGTCAGAATCACAGGGGAAGCCCTGAACCCAGGAGGAAGGGGACTAGGCAGGGTTGAGAGGTTGGGCTAGGCAGGGCTAAAGGGTCAAGCTAAAATAAATAAATAAAATGAAGACTGGTGAGCCCCAGGGGTGATTCAGGCCACAGTGTATAAGGCTAGTGAGACATTTGGAGAGCTGTTCCAGAGTGTGGACTGTGGCAAAAAATCTTGAGACCAAAACTGTAGCGCTGGTGCCGGAAAGAAGAGTACTCGGGGTCAGAGTTTTTCTTCATGGAAGCTGGGAGGGCCTGAGAGAGGCCATTTCAGCAGAACCTGTTTTTTTCCTCAGATCTCAGCTCCTGCTTTCCCCTCCCTCCCGCCAAGGGCTCTTCAGGCCCTCTTCCCTTCCTTCCAGCCAACTTTCAGGAGCCTCTTCCTTACTGGAAAACTATGAATACTATTTTCCCCAGGTCTTTTGATATACTGGCTTCAAGTTAGAGAACCACAGGGCTATTTAGGGGGAGTAGAGCTTGGGGAGGGCAGTCATGGTGGAGGCTGGTGTAGGATTTATACTTTCTACTTAAGCTCTGCTCCTCCTCAGCCACTGCTCTTCTGGATGGGCACAGGACCCCTTCCCCATATGACCTGTAGCAAAAAAGAGACTCAGGGAGTGGAGACACTTATTCAGGGAGCCCAGGAGTAGGGACTTCCTTCCATTTGTTTCTCTTCATTCTCCAGGCCATGCATAGGTCTGATTTCCTCAAGGACCACTGGGCTCCTGCTATGCTGTTCTGTCTCCCCACCCGTTGCTTGAGGTCCTATTTGAGGGTTAGGACTGAAAGTCTCAACCTTCATCCCTGAAAGATAATGGGGTAGTACCCTACTCAGCCTCACCACATCCAGTTCCTTCCTACATCTGGGCATTAGAATAATAGTTCCTTAGGAGGAGGAACACAACCCCTCCCCAATGGCAGAATCCCCAACTCTAACTCTGTGGGGTCCTCAGCCCAGGCCTAGTGTATAAGGCTAGTGAGACAACTGGGCCCTCGTGGCCAAAGCCAAGACTATGAATGTGAGCATGCGCACTGGAGGAGTAGAGGTGGCTGTGGTGACTCTCCCATGGTACTGGGGAGAAGAGTGGGAAGGCAGGAGTGGGTAAAGGCCCAGGTGAGGTAGTTATAAATTAGGTATAAAGGTGCAAGGCAAAGAGGAGGCTGTTGATGCTCGCTTTGTTTGTAGCCTGAAGTAGGTTTCTAATCTTGGGGGACTTTATTTTTATGGATAATTTGAAGGGCTTGCCATTATTCAAGGCTGTTTCCTTCTTTTGAAAGCTGTTTGACTTTGGGCAGGTCATGGACACTTTCTGAGACTCAGTTATCTCTTTACAAAATGGGATCATAAAAATACTTGTCTTAACTTATAAGTCTGTGGTAGAATCAGATGAAAAAAACATTGTAATCCCCAAACCACTTTACAAATGTAAGTTATGGCAATTACTGAGAATCAGTTAGGTGAGGATCAAAGATCCTTTGGAATAAGATGATGTCTCCGCAGTAGGTCTTAGAGGAGGTGGACCGAAGGAGAAGAGCCTCTGTCTCCTCCAGTACAGCTGCCCTTGCTGCCAGATGAGTGCAGCGCCACTGCCACATCCCGAACTGACTTGCTTATTTTCCAGCTTTTCCTTTTTTTCTCCTTTCACCTGGGAATCTTTACTAGGTGCATAGTGTAGGATGGTAGCATGTACTTCATGGGGCCCTGATGCCCTCTGAGTTACGGAGCCAATTTGTTCAGGGGCTTCTCTAATAAAACTCCTGAAGACCTTGATCCTGATTCCCGCTGGCAGAGACTTGGCGGTTCCACTCTCTCTTCTCCTGCAGAGGTGCCGCTGCTAAACTGGAAGGCAGAGGGCGCTATGCTGCTAGTTCCCCTGAGCGGACAGGTCCCCAGAACTTCCCCTCTTGGTTCTGCTTAGCAAGGCTGAAACCTGCTTTATCTTTTAAAAGTCCTTTTAAGTCCCCAAGAGAACAAGCGAGAAGTAGACACATAAGATTTAAATATTGCGTAACAGATCATCTCCCAATGCACAAGTTTTTTACCCTTCTGCAGTGAACTGGTCTCCCAAGCTCTGTCTCCATCTCCCTGTTGCCCTGGGGATAGTCACTCTCTTTTCCAGTTTGTTCCAATCTTTTGTTACTATAAACAAGCTGGAATGTATATCCTGGACCAAAATAGCAACAATAAACCCTGTGTTTCGGGTGGTGACAAGCTCACTCGCAGGCACTACCAGTGTTCCTAGAACCTGACATACTGAAGCTCCTGCATGTGTGGGGTGGGGGAAGCTGTAGGAAGACAATGCCAAATCTTCCAGATTGCAGGTGTATCACTGGCTCCCAGGAAGCCTGAGAGGGTATTGTTTTTCAGAATATAACATGGCCAGTAGAGTCTTTTCCTTGTAACATTTCCAGTACCATCTGTGTATATAGAAGTCAGCATTATTGTTTCAAAGTTCTGATCTTTTACTACTGGAGAGAGTGAAAGTAATGTGTGTGTGTGTGTGTGTGTGTGTGTGTGTGTGTGTGTGTGTTTTAAATCCTCACCTTAGGATATGTTTTGAGATGAAGGGAGAGAGAAAGAGACAGAGAGAGGGGCGGGGTTGGGGGGTTGAGACAGAGAGAGAGAGAGAGAGACATTGATGTGAGAGAGAAACATCTATTGGTTGCCTCCCATATGCGCCCTGATTGGGGATCGAACCTGAAACCTGTATATGTGCTCTGACTGGGGATGGAACCTGTAAACTTCCGGTGTACCAGAGACCTCTCCAACCAACTGAGCCATCTGGCTAGGGTGATACTTGTTTATATGTGTTAGATAAACTTAGGTACAAGTGATGGGGGAACTCAAGAGTGGGAAAATTTTAGTTTTAAGTCATAGTAATAAGCTTAGTAATTGATGCGCATAAAAGCTATTGTCCCAGGAACTGAAGGTATGACCCACCCTGGCTCCAGGAGACTACAAGCTATTTGACCTTTGTGCCCCAGGAGGACTGCAAGCAATCAAGATGGTGTCTGAGCCATTGTGCTCCGGGGAGAGCCGTCCCTCTGCCCGGACACAGGTGAAGAGTCACTGGTCAACAGATGAAAGTATGCTAGGAAAATTGCTAGACTGCAGTTTTTATCTGATTAACCTTTTTCCTGAATTCCAAACCCCTTACCTGTACTTTTTTTCTCCTAAAAAAAAGAGACTGGCTTGGAATGAAATGTAAGATAGTCCTTTAGGGCAGCGGTCTCCAACCTTTTCGGCACCAGGGACCGGTTTCGTGGAGGACAGTTTTTTCTATGGATGGGGGTGGGGGGTAGGGAGTGGTGGGATGATTTGGGGATGATTCAAGCTCATTACATCAAGCTCACCTCCTGGTGTGTGGCCTGGTACTGGGGGTTGAGGACCCGTTTTAGGACACAGAACTTGCTGTCTTCTCAGATCACCAGCCATCAAATAAAGTGCTCATACAGATTCAATCCCTGTCTCTGCTTATTGGTTCTGGTGGTGACAGGCAGCACGAACTTTTCCAGTTTCACAAGTAAGGATAATTCATTTTAGAAAATATAGAACATTTTAGAACAAATTTCAAGCTCTCATTTTTAAACAACTGCTATGGGGTAAGCATTTTAGTTAAGTTAACTCATTTAACCCTCACAACAACCCACAAGATAGATAAGCAAACAGGCCCACGTAGTTAACAAATAGCAGTGGCAGAACCAGGGCTGTCTCCCTTAAAAGCTGAAGTGTTCCCATTTATTCCCAGCTGCCTCTTAGAGGAAACTGGGGTACACAGTATGTTTATAGTAAATCTTTTTCTTCTTACCTCTGTTTCTTCATCTCTAAAATAGGAACAATCCCCTGGCTGGTGTGGCTCAGTGGATTGAGCATTGGCCTGTGAATGAAAAGGTCGTTGGTTCAATTTCCAGTTAGGGCACATGCCTGGGTTGCAGGCCAGGTCCCCAGTTTAGGGTGCATGAGAGGCAACCAATCAATGTTTCACACTCTCTAAAAAAAATTTAAAAAAGGAACAATCATCCAGGATAACGTTTCTGTATTAT
>PVIA01005227.1:0-119604 GCA_004024845.1 Tonatia bakeri
TCCCTCCCCACGTGCACACAGCACCCCCCAGCCAACACGCCCACCCCCGGCCCCCTCCTCTGCCAGTTGCTGGAGTCCACACACGCAAATGCACACACAGCAGCGGGGCCCTGCCCCGGCCCTGCCGGAGCCGCAGTCTCTGCCCATTCCCGCTGCTTCCCGGGGGGCTGCCTCGCTGACTGCCCCACTCCAGCGCCCCAGGGAAAGGGCAAAGTCTTGCAAGGGTCCCCGCGCCCCTGGTGGCCCCCACTCCCCAACTCCAGTCCTTTTACCAAGCCCCTTGCCCTCCTTGAGGGGGGAGGGGATAAAGCCCCACCCGACCCCACCGCCCACCGGAGCTGCCACCCAGCACGGATCAAAGCCCCCTTACCAGCTATGACGATGAATTCCTCGACCCCAGCAGCACTCCGTGAAAGAGGGGGGCGTGAGCCCCTGATTCAGAAAGATGAGGGCAGAGAGGTGCGGTGTGGCACTGGCTGGCACGGCCGTCCACCATCCAGGCTCTGCACCACCCCCCAGAAATTCTCACCTCACCAACCGTCCTCTCGTCCTCCCGTCCTCCTCGTCCTCCTGCCTCTGCCCGCCACCACCACCACCACTCCGACCCCAGTACCCGCACGGGGCTGTCCCCGGGGGTTTCACAGGGATCCCCAGACCCAGGAGGCAGTGGGGGTGGCTTTCCCTGTCTCATTCTCCCCCTGCTGTGTCCCCCTCCAAGCCTCACCCCTACTGGCGGAGGGGGTGCCCTTCGGTTTCAGCCCCCACTCCCGCCGTCTCCCCGTCTCCTCCGGCCGCGGGCACTCAGATCCGGAGGAATTCACTCACCTCCAGCCCCAGCCGGGATCCGGGCCGAGCGCCGCCTCCAGCAGCGGCTGCTGCGGGGCCTGCGCGTGAGTGTGAGTGTGAGTGTGAGCGCGGGTGCGGGTGAGCGCGGCGCTCGGCGCGTGTCGTGTGTCTGTGGCGTGTCCCGTGTGTGTGTGTGTCTGTGAGCGAGCGTGTGCGCGCAGACACCGCCACCCCCGCCTCCTGCCGCCGCGCCTCTGCTTCGGCGGGGCCCGCCGCCGGGAGGGGGCCGAGCAAAGCCGGTGTGGAGGGGCCGAGCGCAGCGGCGACAGGGCCGAGGCCTGCCGTCTGTCCGTCCGCCTTCGCGGCCCCGGCACCCGTTCCCTTCGCAGACCTTTCTGCAGCGAGGCCCCTCCGCCCCCTCTCCCTACTGGATCCTTCCACGACACACGCACACTCACAGACACACACCCGCGCGGCGGGGACAGCGCCCGGCTCCACCGCTGCACCTGCAGCGCCCGGAGAGGAGGCGGCGGCGGTGGTCCCGCGGACCGCGGAGCCCTGGTCACTGGCCGAGAGCTTTCCCCAGTCCTGTCCTGCTCCCCAGCCCTGCTCACCCCTCGGGGTCCCGGTCCAGCCGAGGCTGTCTCGGGCGCATTCAACAGCTAAAGACAAACTTGACGTGGGGCGGGCCGAGGGAGGTGCGCAGCGCCCCCCAGCGCCCGCCAGGGGACGTCCGCACCCCCTAGGCTCCATCGCCACGGGTGGAACCCCTCCAATCCCTGCTGACCCCATCTCCAGCTACCCGTGTCCCGTGCTCAACTGCTGGCGACCCAAGAAGTGTAACTGCTGCGTCCCCATTTTTACAGGCGCGACAACTGAGGCTCGGTGGGAGGAATGACACCTCCAAGGTCACATGTGGACTAGAAGGCAGAGACCCTGTCAGGCTCCAGACCCCTCTACCCTTGCTCCAGGGCTCTGGCTGCCGCTCAATGCCTTTCCCCACCAACTGGGGAGTATGCTCAGGGGTATACAGGCCTCTGTTGCAGCCCAGAGATGTTTCCTAAGGCCTCCATGCCTTAGCGTCTCCCTGGCCACTGGCACCCACACACGCACACCACCTGCAAAGGGCAACCGCTGGGAGGAAGAGATGCAGAGAGAACTTCTGGCATCTGGGGCCTGCACCCCTGCACTTGGGCACAGTGCGGGCACACTGCCTCCTCCCTCCTGGTGGAGAGAATGCAGGAAGAAACAAACGCCTTCTCTCCATCCCGGGACCAGTAACTAACACGCTGAAGCTCTGCCTAGAGCCGGCTCATGCATCTCAATCACTCTGACGGAGACGCATGCACCAGCGCCTGCTCTCGGGTAGTCAAGCCAGGGCTGCGGGAACTCCCAGCAGGAGAATCTTATTTAGGCCGCGAATGGGGGAGACTCCTGGAAGGAACGACTGTCTGAGCTGAACCTTGACAGATGAGCAGGCGCTGGTCAGCTGAAGAAGATGAAGAAGGGTGTCCCGGGCTGCGGGAACAGCACGTGCAAAGGCACGGGGGTGTGAGGCAGCTCGGTGTGGGTGCTCAGGGACTCCACAGAGTCACGTACTACTAGAGCAGAAAGGCCGTCAGAAATTCCTCTCTCCTGTCATCTGAAAACAGGAAAGTGAGTCCAGGGTGGCGCTTGGAGGTGAGGCAACAGCTGCATGCGGGACACTGTTCCTCCCAATAGGAGACAGTCTTAAGCTGTCCACCTCTGCTCTCCACGATTGCACTCCAGGCTGCCTGGCACACTCCTACCCACCCTTCAAGGCCCCTCACTGCAGGCCCAAACAAGACATTATGCTGTCTCTTCCCTCTAAGCTGAGCCCCTGCACTTCAGGCTCAGACCCAGCAGCCCCCGCGCCCTCTGACGGACACAGGGTGCAACTGCAGAGAGCTCCGCAATTCACTCGGGAGCCTGCCGCTCTACCTTCAGAGGTGGGCACTGGTGGAGATCCCCCCACCCCCTACCCCCGCCCCCTCACTCCGACCAAGAAACTGAACAATGATCCCAAGGAATACCAGGTAGCAGGGGGCAAAAAAGGCTGCTTCTGGTTCTGTTTGCATGACTTTCTCAAGTCATCCGCCAAAGGGCAAGTCACTCCCCTCTCTGAGCCTCGGGGGCACTCCCTCCCCTCCTGGGACCTCCAGGTCTAGCTGGAGGAGTTCTCAGCTGCTTTTGAGCTCTAAAGCTTTCCAAGATTCTCCTTTGGAGACTTTCCCCTCACCAGGCAGACATAAATTGGCCAGGCTTTCGAACTCGTAATTTAGTAACACCACCGGAGAGAAAGGATGGAGCCGGCCTGGGTCGGGTCATGGTGGACCATACCGTTTGGATGCCCAGCTGGGCTTTCTCTAAACTGTCCCGTAGAACTTCCTGCGACAGTGGAAATGCCCCATATCTGTTTGTCCAATGCAGCAGCCACGAACCACATGTGGCTGTTGAGTGCTTGAAACTGTGATTATTGGGACTGAGGAACTAAATTTTTAATTTCTGTTTCATTAATTCTGATGTAAATAGCTGCATGTGGCTAGCGGCAACCATGGTGGGTAGTGTGGGCCCAGAAAGACAGCGATCTCCTCAGTAACAGAGCCCGGGGGGAGCGTGCACACACACCTGGCTCGGGCCCCTGAGCAGCCTGCCCAGGCTGGGGCGGGGGGTGTGATGAGGGGACTGCTTGGAATCTCTAGGTGGTCGGGTGGGTTGAGAAAATACCACGGGTGGCAACCTGTCCCTCTCCATAGTTACTGTCCTGGGTTAGGCCTCACCAGCTTTCACCTGGATGCCTGCAACAACGCCCCCCCCCCCGCCTTTTAAAAGCCTCCATTAGCTCCCCAGCCGCCCCAGATGCAGCACGTTTCACTTCTCAGGACATCTAAGGGTCAGCAGCAGCTGCCCTGCTGCTCCCTCGGCAGACCGCATCATGGTCAACTAGTGATGTCTGCCCCAGTGCAACAGAGACGACGGTGCACCCTCGCTGCTAGGGAACCAAACCCAGGCCCCTGCAGTCAGGCCCTTGCTTACCTCTCCAGCACCGTCTCCCCTCACCCCACACGTGCCCCAGGGCCCAGCGGCAGCAGGGCCTGCCCTTTCCAGAGCACGCCCTCTCTCCTCCCACACTCTCCTCACCCGTGTGCCTTGGATCCTGCCATGCCCTCAGCCTGGAGGCCCTTCCCCACCTCATCTTCCTTCCCCATCCGACTACCTCCAGTCTGTCATCAGGTACTGCTTGAAGGCCACCTCCTCCATGAAGCCTCCCTGACTACCCCTAAGCGAAGCTAGCCTAGTTCTCCTTCCTGCACTGGCTCCCAGACCACGCTGTGTAGGCCTTAATGACGGCGAGCACCACGCCCTATTATTATTCACGCTCGAGTGTCCTCCCCTCGCTCACTCCTCACTCCATGACCTCCGTCGCAGGAGCGCCGTGTATCAGGGTCACTCGGGGCCAGGCATCATGCAGGGCCCTTTCACACATTACTCTCAATAAGTCACCCAAGTGGACTTTGGGGGTGGCGGTTGTTCTGGACACCCAACATCCCTCCCCTTCCCACCAGCACCCCCGTTTCCTCTCTCCCCACTGCCATGTACAGTCTCCGGGAACGTGAATTCAGGTCCTCCCCCTGCCTCTAGCAGAGCTAGTTGAGTCCTGGGTGGAGTGCTGACCTGTGACCGGAACAAACAGTCATCCCAGAAGCCTCAGTGCCAGAGGACAGGCAGGTATTTCCAGCTGCCTGGACCCCTGTCCTGAACCCCAGACCATCATCTGTTCTGGGGCCTCCCAGCTCAGGAGCTGCCTCCGCCAGCCCACCAATAACTGCCTTAGCTCACACCCAGATGACCCCATGGCCCAGGGCACATCGCCATGAGAACGCTTTCCAGATTTCTTTTCTGCTGAGCTCAGAGAACAGAACAGCTAGTGCCAGAGGAACACACACATGCTGGACGCTGCGTGTACTGTTTAAGGCAAACAACAAGCCCCACCCTTGGTGCTGAGGTGGATTTTGTTCCACTGGGTCTGCGTGGCATTCTGCATATGGGTGGCATTCTGCATATGCATGGCATTCTGATGCTAAGAAAATTAGGAGAGGCAATTCTTTCAGAGAAACGCACACACACAGGAGCATGTACGGGGCGTCACATCCCTGTTTTACATCCAGACCCAAAAGATTTTCTGCTGTGCCTCCAGGGCTGGGACTGGGGCCGCCATCACTGGGGACGCGTACCAATGAGGAGACACGGAACCCAGAGGGAAAAGAGAAAATGGAGATTGCCCGCCTAAATCCCCTGCCCCCTGCACACCACGGGACCACCCCCAGTGGGATGCAGAGACAAGGGGACGGAGCTGCCTTCTCAGGAAGGTGGGCCCTTTCTCTGGGGTGCTCTGTTCCACTGGGCTCCGTGACGGGTCAGGGTGCGCCAGCTTGAAGGTATAAACAACCCCTGGGTCACACAAGGAGGAGAGGATTTGGAGCTGGGGGTTGGGTGGGAGGCAGGAAAGGAGACCACAGGTCAGCAGGAAGGTGCGAGGAAAGGGAGCCCCCAGAGGAGGCCTGGTCGTGAAGGGACTTTGGAGAACACACACATTTGGAAGGGATTTTAAAGCTGGTTTTCTGTGGAGGGTGCAATCAAACCCCTGCCCCACTTCGGCATCCCTACACCTTCCCTCCCCAGGAAATTCTGCATGATTATCATACTGGTCATCTGTTGCTGGGCAACAGATTACCTCAAAACTCAGTAGCTTAAATTAGCAAAAAAAAAAAAGAAAGTTGTTTCACAGTTCCTGTGGTCAGGAATTTAGAAGTAGGTGGTGATGCTGGCTCAAACTCTCGCCTAAGTTTGAGTCAAGCTGCTTGGCCGGGGCTCCGCCCATCGGGAGGCTGCGCTGGGGCTGGAGCTGGAGGGTCCACTTCCGTGGCAGGTGGCGGCGCACTCGCCGCTGGCAAGCCGGTGCTGGCTGCTGGGGGAGGCCTCAGCTCGCTGCGCTGCCGTGGGGACCTCTCAGCAGGACCGCTCGTGTGTCCTCACAGTGCAGCGTGGCAGCTGCGTGCCCCAGAGCAAGAACAGAGCCGAAGCCACGACGTCCTGTGTGACTGAGCCTCCGAAGTCACCTGCCGTCCTGTTTGCAATTTCCTATTGGTCACACAGCCCGCCCTGTTCACGGTGAGAGGGGACAACACAGGAGGAAATTCCGGGAGGGAGGACAGTCAGGAGGCGTCTTGTGGGCCATCAGACTTGAGATCAATTGTTGCCTTTGGGGAAGCTGAGGACAGTCTCTGCTCCTCCTCCAGACGGGCAGAGGCAAACACAGGTCTAGGGGTGTGGGCACCCCAGCCCGAGGACCTGAGATCCTGTAATTCTGAGAGTCTGCAGTCCTCAGATGCAAAGTCCATGAGTCAAGGGCAGTCCAAGGCCAGTGGGGCATGAAGAACATGTGCAAGTTTCCTGATGAGGCTAGATAAGAGGAAAGGGTGGCTGGGTACGTGCCGTGCCCCCCACCCACCATGAGAGGGTGTCTGAGAGCCGGAAGCCAAGGCCGCACTCTGGGCGTCAAGGTGGATACCCTTTTAACCAAAAAATCCAGTTATGGGGGGGTTCTTAGGGAGGGAACCTCATTAGGGGTGCTGAGGTACCCTGCTTGCCTGGCTTAGGGCTGAGATTCTTGAATGGGGAGGTGGGCCAGCTGCCTCGCCACCAGACTCAGCAGAGCAGGCCTGGAGTGGACCAGGGCAGAGGAGGAGAGGGAATCCCCCTGCTGACTGTCCTGGTGAGCAACCCCCAGACCCGGCCATGTCTGACTCTATCCGTGCCCTGGGTGCCCAGCCCCTCATCAGGGTGCCTGGGGAGGGCTCTCATGAGCTCCTCACCCGATGATGCAAGGGCCAGGTTGAGAGTGACCCCTTACCCTGCAGAGGCCTGCTCCCCAGCACAGGTGGGGGTCTGCAGCCACACACAGCCCTGGGACAGACCACTGTCCCCCAGCCTTCTGAGGTGGGAGTCTCTTCTGAAACAGCCCTGGGATGAGGTGGAGAGGGTGGGGGCAGCCTCCAGGCTTTCTGCAGATACCTCACTTCTGCTGCCCACTAGCCAGAGGCCACCGAGCCCGGCACTTGAGGGGAGCGTGCCATTTGGGTCTAAGAGCCCTAACATGGAGGGTTCCAGAATTCTGCGGTCCAGGGATCCTGCCTGAACCTCAGGTCTGGGCCCTGCAGCCCCAGCAGGGGGTGGCGTGAGTCTCCGCTGGCTCAGCGGCCATGAGGTCAGCCAGGCAGCCTGTGTTATTAAACCATCTATCTGGCTCTGCCCAGAGGGAAGCTGGAGGCGGGGGGCAGGCTCACTTCCACTGCCTGGGCCCGGAACTGGGGCAGCAGGAGGCCCCCGGGAGCTGGAGCCCTCTGGCCTTGTGGCCAGGCTCGTCACTGCTGACCTGCTGCCAGCTCCGAGGCTCCGGATGCGGCACGGACTGGGAGGCGCTGACTGGCTGGTTTCCTTCCGTTCTTCCTCCGCTCGAAAACTTCCAGGCTCTGGCTCCAGGGAGGAGAATGCCAACTCCTTCCACTGACATCTGGAGTTCTCTGCAACCCGGCCACAATTCCACCCAGAGTCATAATAATAGCTTGAAGGGGGTGGGGCGGTTACTCTCTCCTTCAGGCTCAATGTCAAGTGCTCCCCAAGAACTAGTCTCAGCGAATAATGACAACAGTCCTACAAGGGACTCGGTGTTATTATCCCCACATCACTGATGTGGCTCGGAGGTATAGAGCTGTTGGACGGGACGCACAGAGAGGAAGAGACGAGGCCGCCAGGCGTCCTGCTCACGGAGACGCTGTGGCTGCAGGACGCGGAGCGGGGTCCTTAGGTGGCCTCCTGCTCTCAGCCCCCGTGGAGCCCCTCGCTCCCGGAGCCTTCCCTGTGACGCTCACGTTCTCGCGGTCTAGCCACCAAGCGCCTGAAGGCCCCTGTGCGTGCGCGAGTCGCTTTGTGTCCCCAAGGCTCTGTGGGGGATGACAGGTGTGTGTGGCCGCTACCAAGTCACTCAGGCCCGAACCCCAGAGGTCAGCTTGATGCCACCTGGGCTCCCTCCAGATAGGATCCATCAGCAACTCTCATCAGCTCTGCCTCCGGAAGGTACCCTAACCCAGCCCCTTCCCTCCCCATCACCGCAGGGGACAAGGGCACGGTCTGTCCTGCTCACCTCTGCGCAGGACCTGGTGGGCAGGGGGCACTCCCAAAATACTAGCTACGTAAAGTGACCAAGGCCCTGCCTGAGTAAAGGAAGGAAAGAAGGGTGGGGGGAAGGAAGGGGAGGGAGGGGGAAGAGTGGTTACCAGGTGAGGAAAGAAAATGTCCAGAGAGCAGAAAGGCAAATTCTGGCCCTGGCTGGTGTGGCTCAGTGGATTGAGTGCTGACCTGGGAACCAAAGGGTTGCCGGTTCGATTCCCAGTCAGGGTACATGCCTGGGGTGCGGGCCAGGTCCCCAGCCGGGGGTGTACAAGAGGCAACCACACATTGATGTTTCCTTCTCTTTCTCCTTCCTTTTCCTTCTCTCTAAAAATAAATAAATAAAATCTAGAGAGAGAGAGAGAAAGTTAGTTCTGCCCTGGGGGCCAGGGCTGGGGCACTGGATGAAAGAAACCTCACACAAAAAGATGCTCAAGCCGGCCAGTCTGACAGGTAGGGAGGGGCAGGCAAGCAGGGCACCTGGAAGGGACAGATGCTAAATGGCCAGGACAGCACAGCCAACTGAGACTCAGGAAGGCCACCTTGGATCTTGCCTTGTCCCTCCTCCAGCTCAGAAGACCCTTCCCAGCCCAGGTCCAGGTGCCCCTTCACCCCCCACTGCCACCCCCCGCCCACCAGGCACGGTGGCCGCACGCCCTCCACACAGGCCCTGCATTTCCCTGGTGGGGTCTCTCTCTTCCTGGCCCACAGCCCAGACTTGAGATGAAAGGGCAGCTTCTGCTCTTTGTCACCAAAATCCTTCTGGTTGCTCCATCGGTGGTCTCTCTGAAGCGTCCCCGAGTGGGGCCTGCTCCCCCACCCGCCTCACGCGTGGAGCCCTCAGTCTCCACAGCCCCTGCATTTCATTTTCACAGCAGGCACTAGACAAACAGCACCCCAGACACCCAGCCTCACCTTGATTTCACTGGGTCTGGCAAAATCCCACTTCTGAGGAGGGAAGGTTCTTCCAGAGACCAAGTTCCGTTTCCTCCTCCCCAATGCCCTTCCCAGAGCAGAATCGAACCAGAGCTGCAAACTCCCCTCCCAGCGCCAGGAGGGGGAGCGCCTGCAGGGGCTGGAGGTGGGAGGCTGTCTGCAGCCGGGTGGGCTCCTCCTTTGAGGCAGAATGAGCCAGGAGGGGAGCAAGGCTGGCCGGTGTCAGGGCCCCAGGCCAGCAGGTGGGGGTTCGAGGCCAGACCCAGACTCCTGGGAGAAGATGACAGTCCCCCTCACCACGTACAGGTGGCTGCCCTGTGCCAGGTTGTATACAAATGCTGGCGAATCCTCACGACAACTTGAGAGGAAGTTGTCAGTCAGGCCTTGTGGTGACAAGTGACAGAAACCCGGTGTGAACCGGCACAGAGCGGGGGGTGGGGGGGGCTCTGCCCGAGGACGATGGGAAGGACTGCCCCGGGCACATGCTAGCCAGCTGGCCCCATCCCCAGCCCTCAGTGACCACCGCACCCTGTGATCTGGCTGCCACATTCTCTGGACAATCCCTCAGCCATTAATCACAAGCTGCACGCCGACGCTGCCCAGGGCAGCCCATGGAGTGGTGGCTTTGCTCTCACGTGGCTTTTCCCCGGCTCGCCCGGGGTGAAAGGTTGGATGAGATGGACTCCAGGGCGCTTCCAGCAGTAACAACTGATGTCCTTTCATTTTATGACTCTCATATTCTTCTGCCAGGAAGCTTCCAAGCTGCTGTGCCTCTGAGGCCGAGCGTCGACAGGTCGGGGCTTCCCTCACGTGGTCTCCAAACCCTGACGTCCCTGGGCACCTGGGAGGTTTTAGATGAAATAAGGATTGGGAGAATTTCGCTTACTCACAATTAGCCAGTATGAAATGTGATATGAATTGTGATTTTTGCAGTAATTGCTCCCTTCTTAAAGGTGCCGTGGGCTGGAAGGCTATCAGTCCACCCCCAGTAGCAAGTCTGAAGGCACGGCCTTCCCTCGACAGGGCGCTGTGAGCGAGCCTGGCACGCATTTCCATTTTGTGCGTTGCTGCCTGTTTGCTGCCCCCTCCCTGACTGTCGAGCGGCTGAACGCTGGAGTCAGACTGCCAGCGCCCGTCTCCTCACTGCCACGGAAACCCGTGCAAGTTGCTGACTCTCTCCGGGGCTCTGCTTCTTCAGCGAAGAGCAGGGACCAAATGAGGCCTATATCTTCTGATTACTGTCACTGCTTAAAGATTCGAGTGGCACAAAAAAACAACAGAGCATGCACAGAACCATTGTATTGGGCTCACAATGCCGTGGGTCAGGAGGGCTCAGGCGGGCGGTTCTTGCTCAGGGTCCTCATGCAGGTGCAGACGGATGCCCACGGCAGCTGCTGCCACCTGAACACTTGGCCAGGCTGCACTGGCCCTCCAGGGTGCCTCAGTCACACGGCCAGCACCTGGTGTCCACTGTAGCCTGGTGGCTCTGTCAGAGCTGGGGAATGAGGTATCTGCTTCTAGCTTGGCAGTGTTGGGGCAGGTGGGCTTTTTACGTGGTGGCTGGCTTCCCCTCAGAAGGAGTATCCTGGGAAAAATGGGCAGATATGACACGGTCTTTCCATACCTGACCTTGGAAATCACAAAACATCGCCTCCACTGCTTCTGCTGGTGATGGGTGAGTCACTAATGCAGCCCAGATTACAGTGGGAGGGGCAGAGAGGCCGCCTCTCGACGGGAGGAGTGTCAGAACACTGGGAGCCTGTTTTTAACGACCACAATATACATCGAGCACTTAGAATCGTGCTTGGCACCTCGCAAGTCCTCGAACGTCTTTGCTGGTGCATTGCAGCCCCAAATGAAAGAAAGGGTTTGGTCTGCAAAACGGTTTATTGAAACGTGCAAGTAGGAATGAAAATATTAACAAAAATTCTATCATCCAGAGGAAGGCATAACACTAAGCAGTGAATAGGATTGGATACGCCTGTGGAATGTCCTGGGCTGGAGAGGTATGATTTTGTAGAAGCAAAGGGGAAGAGTGAAAATAGGAAGTACAATCCTAAATACCTGAAAATGGAGTCGCGTCATCCCGGGGACCAGTGTGGGGTCTCTCATGTCGGCTTACCCGGCGCCGGTCGGGAGCCTCTGAAGTGTCCACATCTTTCTCCCCACAAAACAATCAAGGCATTGCTCTGGGAAACCAATGGAGTGTTTCTAGAACAAGCACAAAATAAAGCTTTCCAACACGAAATTGATGACTTCCACCACGACACGCAGCAAAGGGACCGAAACCACAGCAGTGCCGTTGAAGGTGGCTGGCCTCATGGAAGAGCCAGGCACATGCCATCCTTTTGCCGGGACACTTATAAAGCCAGCCACAAGGTGAGCGACAAGTCAGAGGAAAAAAACAATTCAGCTATTGACAACCTTGTTTTTTATCAAACAGCACTATTGGGAGTATGGGGGGCAGGGGCTCCGTGAAATGAATGGCCAGTGATGTAGAAAGTCAGCAACCATCACACATGCGTGCTGGCTGATACCTCCCTTCACGGATGCGCCAGACCGCGGCTGGGGAGGGCACCTCGGACTGTGGCGTGTGGAAGGGAGGGTGTGGCGGGCAAGCCCCTCTCCTTCTCCTAGCTGAGCCCCAGCTGCATTCAAAGAGGCCATGTGTCCTGCGCTCAGCCAATCCTGAGAATCCTATTCCTGACTTCCCCGCCTCCCTTGCAGCTAGGGGCAGCTATGTGACCCAATTCTGACCAATGAGATTGAAGCGGAAAGCAGTTGGTGGGTGTCTAAGAAAGTTCGTCACTTCTCTTCTTTTAAAAGAAGGCAGGCACGGTGGGTGGGGCCCCACGTTTCTCTCCCCTTCTTCTTGCCTGGGATTCAGGCACAATGCTGGAGCCAACTGGGGCAGCCACCTTGTCCCTCCCCAAGGCTGCTTGTCACAAGAGGAAAATAGTGCCTGGGTGGCAGGCATGTACCTTCTCCTCTGCCCCCAAACTGCCAGTCTCTCCTGTCCATTTTCACCCAAGCCAGCGATGACCCTGTCTTCAGACTCACTGAGGAAATGGAAGCAGTGAGAGGACAGACTCCTCCCTCCAGTGACCACAGTCCCCTGAGGCCGAGACTCCGTGGTGCCCTGGACCCCACCCCTCTCCCCCCTCAAGGGTGCCCCTCCTGCACGTCCCTTCTTCCTCCTACATCCTCGCTGTCCCTATTCCCTCTCCAGGATCATCCGCAGCACCACACACATACTGCTATTTCCCCATCTTTAAAAATCTGTGTCCTCATTCACATCCCTATTTCTCTCCTTTCCTCGAAGGAGAGGCAAACGCCCAGAGACCCGTCTCTGTTTGCTCACCCCAGGCGGCCTCTGGCCCTCCCCCCACCCCTGGTCAAGGCCACCAGGACCTCGCCTCACCTCTGACTTGTCCCGTCAGCCACATTAGGCCCCGAGGACCACCCTTCCCTGAAACCCTCCCCTCGAACCTCTTGGCAGGATGTGTGCTGTCTTATTCAGTGTCCCTGCACCGCTGTGGGGGTCAGCGCTGGTCACTGAATGCATGAGGAGACTGCTAGTTGTCCCCCAACGTCCGCTATCCCTTTCTACAGAAATTGATGTTTTGTCGAATACATGGATGCCCACATAAAGACTACATTTCCCAGGTCACTGTGCAGACAGGTGTGGCCGTTTGACTGCATCCCGGCCAATGGGATAAGAGCAGAGACGAGCTGTGCAGTGTCCTAAGGAAAAGTGTGAACCTCTCCGTTGTTTTCCTCCCGTTACCGTGGGCCAGAACGGGAGTGCGGCAGCAGGAGCTGTGCAGCCAGGTTAACCCAGACGGTGGAGCCGCCCATGGGCTAAGGAAGGCAGGCAACACAGCGAAAAGTTGTCACCTATCAGCACTGGCCACCTTATGCTCAAACAAGGCAGACAGAACGGGGAGGGAGGGAGGGAATTTCTATCTTATTTAAACCACTGTTATTCTGTCTGTTGTAGCAGACAGGACTGTACCTGTACTTACTAAAGCGTCTGTGGCTGGACTCCCCCTCACTACAGCCTGCCCTGCACACACATGGTCTACTGGGGTCTGTGCATCACACAGAGTGGATGCCACAGGGGAGACCACTTTCAGTTCAGCCAACGATCACTTTGCAAGCCACGATGGAGACCAGAAAGAGATGCTGAGACCGGGCTGGCTCTCGGTCACCGTGTGGCCCGCGTGGGAGGGAGGACAAAGCCACCGCCCAGAGGACGGAGGTCCTCGCTCGGGAATGCCAACACTCTGCGCTATTCACAGCGAGCAGCTGGTGGGCAACAATGTGCCTCCCGACCTTCATTCGGCCCCGAGAGAAATTGAGAAAATTGGTGCAATCAAACCAAGGCCAGCGAGGGGGCATCTTCGGAGCCAGCTGTCCGAGGAGATGGGCCAAACGCGGATCTGCTTTTCCAACCTGCGCAGCCCTCGCTAGCGCATGAGCGAGCATGCACGTCTGATGTTTGCAAACGAGGGACAGGATTAGAAGTTTCTGTGACACAGTGACACCAGGGAGAGCCATTCACTTGATTTTAAGAAACACGACTCGGCTGCGCAGCCAGCACCTTGAGCCATCTGATTCTGCTGCCACGAGGTCAAATTGAAATTTTCACAGCGGAAGCAGAGATGCCAGGTTTCGTAAGCCCAAACTGTGGGCCATGTTTCTGGGTCCCCAAGAGGCTGACTCTGTCCCAGCCCTTGATGATTTTCTCCACTGCTCAGGGGAGAAATCAATGCCATGGCCATGAGCATATCAAAGCCCCGTTCGAGAGCCACTGCCTCCAAGGAGCCCTAATCCTCTCCAGTGTGAAATTCGACCAAAGCGGAGAGCGGGCTGTTGGTCCCGGTGACGTTTCAGCTCCCCAGCGTGCTGTGCGTGGCTTTTCTCTTCTGATGGGTGCTAGAAAGAGGCTTCCGCGAGAAATCACTTCTTTGTCACCTCAGGGACTGTGTCCAATCCCCAAAGCCTGGAGCCAGGCACCTGTGCCCCCGTCTCTGACAACCTGTGGCTGAGTGACGGGTCCTCTGGCTCGGGAATTCAAGAGCAAAAGGGAAGCAGCTGCCTGGGTGGGAACCACGAGCTGCTGGTTGAGCTGGCTCCTCACCCGGCCAGATTGGGCGGGGCGGGGCCTGGCCCATTCCTCCACTCAGCGAGCAAAGGTCGCAGGCCTACTATGTGCCAGGAACACAGGGGCCTAGGGGATCAGTGGTGAACACTAAACAGTGAAAATAAAAAACAGAGGAGGATTTCAAACAAAATCATCTCTCGATAACATAAACCCTTTTTACTGTGGTAACATAGACACAACGAAACTGACCATTTTTAAGCGCAGAGCTCGGGGGCATTAAGTACATTCACGCAGTGGTGCAACCATCGCCACCCTCCGTCTCTGGAACTTGTTCATCTTGCAGAACGGAAACTCTGTCCCCGTGAACCACTAACCTCCCCACTCCCCTCTCCCGGCCCCCAGGGCCCTTCACTCTCCTTTCTCTGTCTGTATGAATCAGACTACCCTGGGTGTCTCAGAGAAGTGGGACCACACAGGATTTGTTATTTTGTGTCTGGTTTCTTTCCCTTAGCGTGATGTCCTCAAGATTCATCCATGTGGTAGCATCAGACGTTATTCCTTTTTTAAGACTGTATAATATTCCACGGTGTGTGTTTGCTTTGTGTGTTTGTATTTGGTTTACCCGCTCATCTGCTGAGGGACACTGAGGCTGTCACCTGCTGCAGCTATTGTGAATAACGCTCTGTGAACCCTGGGGTACAAGGTATTTAAGTCTCTGTTTTCGGGGCACTTTCAAACCCCTTTGAATGTGTACCTAGGAGCGGAACTGCTTGCTCATATGGCAACTCTGCATTTCACCGTCCAAGGAACTGCCAGACCGTTTTCCACAGTGGCTGCACCGTCTTATGTTCTATCATTAATTTCCAACATAGCTTGTTTAGATTTTTTACATTAAGACAGATCTTTTCTAACTTTACCTAAGATGGGTGGCTCACCTGGGCGCCTTGTGCCATTACACAATCCAAGATGTCACAGGTCGGAGCAAGGCTGCTCTGGCGGTTTTCGGTTCTGAGGTCTTGGATCAGAGGACAGAGGTGCTAGGGCTGAGATGCAGGGCACCTGGGACAGGGCCTGGGAGTGCACTTCCAGGCCCCATGGGTGGGCGTGGGCTCAGGCAGCACCGTCTTCCCCGAACTGCAGGGGAGGCGACTGGGGCGGTGCAGAGACTCCCGCTGAGCAGCAGAGCCGGGCTGCAGGGATGGAGAGGAAGAGGCAGACACGGGGCAGACGGAAGAGAAGAGAGCAAGGCCTGGGGACCCACCTGAGCGGAGCCTTGTGTCCCAGGTCCCCTGCCTAAACTGGCTGCAGGCTGGCACTGCGGTGGAGAAGGGCTGAGAGAAGAGAAAAACATTCATTCATTCAACAAACATCCTCTGAGCACTGACGGGCACTGGCTGACTATGGAGACAGAAGATCAGCCCTCCTGTGGGTCTGGCTTCACCAACTCACTCCAGCCCGCTGAAGCTCTCCCCCAAAACCCACTCCCACACAGTAACAGCCCCCATTCACGAGGGGTTCCCCGGATGCTGGCTGCACTGATTAACAGTGAACCCTCACAACAAGCCCCATGTCACAGGGGAGAAGGTAACTACGGCCCAGAGAGGCTGAGTAGCTTCCCCAAGATCACACAGCTGGCGAGGGGGGCAGACCACGCTCTTCTCCTCAAAATGCCTCTCTAAATGCAGGCGCCTTTTCTGAAGACACGGAGGGTGACCCAGACATCGTGCACGCCACGGGATCCGATATTTTCTGAAGTCCCTCTTGGCGGCTAGGATGCCACCAAGGATTTCTTCTTGTAGCCATCCCCCGATGTCCGTGGGTCCTCCTTCCCTCTGCCCAGATGCCTGCAGTGCCCACCCCCAGCCTCAGCCCTCTGCTGTGATGAATTCCTCCTCCTCCTGCAAAGTGGTGACTGACACGCAGAGCCACCATGGCAGCCTCCACAGCAAGCCTGGCCCTCCGAGGCCGGCCCCACCCCCCTGAGAGCAGGCGGGCCTGCTGAGAGCAAATATTTTCCCCCTCTGTCACAGAGAGTAATAGACTCTTGAAAAATCACACACTCAGAGGATCACAGCTGAATCTTATAATCTGAGGCTCTCCGTCAAAGAACCTCAGAACCACCGACTAATAGAATCTCAGAGTCACCGACTTGAGAATCCCAGGACACTGCAATCTTTCCATAATGGCCCTGGGGCAGCCCAGGTTGGGGGACCAACACAGGTCAGGCCGGGAGAGTGAGGGGTCAGGAGGCATGGAAGCCTTTGGGTGCAGCGGACAGGGTAGGGTGGAGGAGGGAGGCTCAGCCTGTTGTCACGCTAGAGGAAGCAGTTGGCGGGTGAGGCCTGGCTCTATTACTGATGGTTTTTAATTATGTAAATCAGCCCAGGGCCTGCGCCTGGCTCGGGCTTGGCATTCATCAGCTGGCAGCAGAATTAATCAATAAATAACCAGCTGGATGGGGCCTGGGCCTGAGCACTCAGCCACACCCCCACTGCCACCCCAGAGGGGTCCTCCCAAACTGGCCGGGGTGGAGGGATTACGTGAGAGCTCCAGCTCACAGCTGTCGGTGCATTTGCACACACACACACACACGCCCGTACACGCACACGCCTACACATACACAGCACACAGGCAGCTTCGGACTCACCATGTATGTGCCCACCTGCACCCAGCAGCCCCTGCGGCCGGCACATTCTCCCCGCCCGGGGACCAGCCTACGCCCAGAAGCACAGCAGCAGGAGACAAGCCCATCATTCCAATCTCACACTTGGCACCTCTTCAGTGGCACACAGCTTTGCACACAGTCACACGCTTAACCTCCACCACCACCCTGTGAGTCTGAGGCCCTCATTTCAATTTCACAGATGAGGAAACTGAGGCTCAGAGAAGGGACTTGCCTAGGACTGCACCCAAGGGTCCTTCCTCCACATCCCACCCCCACTCATTGGTTCGAAGAGGCTGCAGGCCCAAGAGAAGTGGGGAAGAGAAGTGGGAGGGGGCTGCCAGGGGGTGCTGGGGCCCTGAAGCTACCAGGACATGGCCCCCGGCCCCTGACGGCAGGGTTCTCGGCGACTTGGCAGAGAGCAGGGGTCAGGGTTGCTGGTCAGGCCTCCTGGACAAGACCGAGGGGCTGGGCGTTGGCCCTCTCTGCTCTCCTAGAGAGCTGGGATGAATTGCTCCCCCCCACCACTGGCATACTCACTCCCGCTCCCCGGCACTCCCCCCATAAATCAACCTCCTCCTCTCAGCCTTGGCCTTGATCACTCTCCAGCACCGGGGTGGGGGATTTCACCATCCCTGGAGGCAGGAGGGCACTGGCAGGGAGAATCGACCAGGTAGTGGACAGGTTTCCTCTTCCCCTCCCTTCCTCCTCTCTGCCTCGGCTTCCTGTCCACCTCGACTTCTCTCTGGTTGCGGGGACCCCTACATACTGAACGAGGACGTGAAGGGGCCGTGAATGAACCCCTGAGCACGGAGCGCCTCGGGTCTCCGTCTCTGAGTCTGTGCAGCGGGGGTCCGCTGCCATCAGCCCCTTCCCCCCGTCTCAACCCAGGGCCTCCCAGCAGCCATGGCCCCGGGAGGCAGGAGGAGGAAGGTGTGAGTTGCCCTGTGTGGTCAGAGCAGACTCAGGGGGCTCTGGGGGAGGCCAGGAAAGGACCTTAAAAGCCAGGACCCCCAAGAGCTGTTACCCTTTGGAGCCACCACCCCTTGGAGCAGCTGAGAAAAACTGCATGCTTCCGTAAAAGGCCCTGCGCACACAGTGCTAAGGTTCTGAAACTGTGCAGCAGCGGTCAGTGCCTTGGCCTCTGGAGCCAGCCTCAGCGCCTTAGAGGCTGTGTGACGCTCAGCGAGCTGCTTCACCTCTCTGTGCCTCGATTTGCTTCTGTGTAGAGTGGGGGGAGTAACCGCACCCACACCACAAGTGAACGGGTGCACACTCTTTAGAAGAGTCACTGGCAGACACAGTCAAGTACTCGAAAAATGAGCGAGTGTTGCCCTAATTAAAGGCGCTAGTCGGCAGGCCCTAGTGTGGTCCGAGCCCCCTGTAGGGCTTCAGACCCAGGTCTCTGCCCGCCACCCCCCACCCTCACTCTGCAATCCTTCCGCCTCAGCAGGTCCGGGAGGGGCCTAAAGGTTGCATTTCTAACCCAGTTACCAGCTGATGCTGGGAAGGCCGGTCTGGGGGCCACACTTTGAGAACCCAGGGAAGCCGGCTTAGTGCTCACTGCCCAGCTTGGCTCAAGGCCACACACACTGCGTGTGGCCCAGGCCTGGGCAGGAAGGGGAGAGCACCAGTGCCAGCACCCCCCCCCTTCCCCACCCATCCCCCCACGGCCCCAGGAGCAAAGAGGCAGAATTTGCCTTCCCAGCCAAAGGTAATCTTTTAATCTCTTTGGCTTTAATCTTGCAGCCCAGCATAAACGCTAATCCACGCAGGGGAAGCTAAGGGGGTGGCAAGTGATCTGGGCTTTAACCCCCACACTTCCCCACAGATCTCCCATGCTGTGTCCCCTCTTGGCCTTCCTCACCCCTGCCCCAGGCTGGCACTTCTCATAGGAGGTGAGGAGGCAGAGGGCAGCCAGGTGGGCCGAGGTCAGGTGGAGCTGTGAGTTAAAAAGACTCTGCTTTGGGAGGCAAAGCTCTCTTCAATCAGACACACCAAAAAAACTTAGCCACGAAAGAAAAAATGATAAATTGGGTTTCATTAAAATCGAGAACTTATGTTCAGCAAGAGACACCATTAAGAGAAGGAAAAGCCAATCCACAGATTCGACACACATGCCTGACGAAGGACTAGTGCCCTAGCATAGATAACGGACCCCTGGAAATCAATACGGAAAAACAAGCCATGGTTTTTTAAGTCGGCGCAAGATGTGAACTAGCACTTGACATTGAAATGGCCTACGTGCACGCGAAGAGACATTTGACATTAGCAGCTATCAGAGACGCGCAGACGGCAAGCGCTGTAAGCCACCCTTCACACCCACAGGGACAGCCAGACCGGAAGGATGGTACCACCCAGGGTTGGAACAATGAGGCTCCACCCTCCCGCACAGCCGGTGGGAGGGGCTCAACCCCGGTGAAGACAGTGCGGTGGTTTCCCGCAAAATTGAGCGCAGACCGTTTCTGCGACCCAGCCCTTCCTCTCCTAGGCGTGTACCCCAGAGAAGCGACGGCGTCTGTGTGCGCAGGGACTTGGCGGTGAATGAGCACCGCGCTTCACTTATGACAGCTCCGGACAGGAGACGACCCGAATATCGCCACAGGTGAGTGAAAAACCATGGTGGTCTGTCCCCACAATGGAAAAGTACTCAGCGGTTTAAAAGAATCAACAGGCCATACCTGGCGCCTCCCGCAGGCATTGGGCTGAGTGCAAGGAGCCAGCGAGCAAGCAGGACGTGTGTTTACGAGAAGTGCAAGAACAGGTAAAATCGGTGTCTCCTGACCCAGGGCGGGAGAATGGTTGCCTTCTGGGGAGGGTTAGGGGCTGGGGAGGGACATGAGGGAGCCCTCTCAGGGCCTCACGGATGTGGAGGGGGAGGGGCATGGACTAGGTCCCTGGGCCGGGTCACCTGGGGCTGGGCCTGCGGGAGAGTGTTCCGAGGTCTTCCCAGAAGGGCCCCCCTCTGCGGGCCCCCCTTGTAACAGTGGAAAGTGGTAACACTGGGGAGTTGTAACCCACCCACCATTCTTTTGACATTGTTTCTGTAAGTGCCGGCTCTAACAGTAGCTTGCAGAGAAACAGCCAGTTAGTATAAGAATCCCAATAACTAACTTCAAAATACAAACTCCGACCTTCAGGCATCTCAGCTCTGGGACACTTGCTGACCTGCAGCCGCGGGACCAGGGTGACGTGAAGCTGAGGTGACGTGAAGCCGGGGTGACTCAGCCAGGAAGACGCACACCGGCTGTGCTTGTCTTGTCGGAGACACTGTGCTCGTCTGCACGTGGAGAACTGTGCAGCCCCCTCCCTTGATCTCTGCGTTTCTCCCCCTCTCCCTCCCTGTAAAAACCCTTGCCCGCACGGACAGGGGGAGATGGGCTTTGAGAGGCGAGTCCCCCAACTTCTCTGGAGATGGGTTTTTGACACGAGTCCCCCGACTTCCAGGTGGCCGGCACCTGAAAATAAACCATTTTCCTTTACATCAGCACCCATCTTTCATGTACTGGCTCCATAGCTGCAGGCAGCTGGACCTGCGTTTAGGTTATACCCTCATTCCCAACACCCCAGCCTACCCCTCTCCTGCCCCCTGAGGTGGGCCACTCAGATGCTCCAGCTCAGTGACAAGCTGTACCACCCCTGACGCCACCACACTCGCCTGCGGGCACAGAGCCCCTGCCCAGCAGCCTTTCCCTCTCCCCGCAGCTCCACCATGGTGGTCCCGCAGACCCCCTTCCCCAAGGCTGGAACTGCTACAGGACACTAAGTAGGAAATTATACCCCAAACTAGCCAGACCTGGAAGGGCCTGGGCCCTGCCCAGGTCCCTTTCCCTCACTCTCTCTGGCTGTTTGGTCTGAAACAGTCACAGCACCTGGAGAAGAAAAGCACAAGCTTCACCTTGGGGTGTCTGGGACTCTACTGAACTCTGGCAGAGATCATAGGGTATCCTTAAAATATCATGTCTCCCCCTGGCCGGTGTGGTTCAGTGGATTGAATGCCAGCCTATGGACCAAAAGATCGCCGGTTCCATCCCCAGTCAGGGTACATGCTTGGGTTGTGGGCCGGGTCCCCAGTGGGGAGTGCATAAAAGGCAACCACACATTGATGTTTCTCTCCCTCTTTCTCCTTCCCTTCCCCTCTCTCTAAAAATAAATAAATAAGACCTTTAAAAAATATATCCTGTCTCCCTTTTACCTTAGAAACAAGCACTCACATAGCAATGTGCCCTGGCCAAAAGATTTGTTTTCTCAGCCTCCCTTGCAGCTAGAGGAGGCCAACAAGGCACAAGCATTAAGTTGTTAGGCAGGATAAAGGGAAACATTTCGTTGGTCTCTTCCCACCCCCTCCCAGGGAAGTAGGTGTGATGGTGGAGAACCAGCAGCCATATTGGAGCATGAGGTGACCTTACAGATGAAAGTCATATGCTCAGGATCCTGGGTCGCTAATGACACTGTTGAGCCTTCGCACCATCACTAACCCTGGATGCTACTCCCTGACATCTTTTATGTGTATGTGTGGGAGAGGGGGAGAGAGAGACCTCAAGCTGCCTTAATTCGCTGTTATCTGCAGCCTCTTGCCAGCCCTGGGACGCAATCCCTGGCTGACACACAAAAACCTTGTGAGTCACACACCTGCAGGGGGTACTGTGCACCCCGCTGCCTCCCCTTTCAGAGATGCACCCCCAGCCGCCCTTCCTCCCTCTCAGGCATCCAGGTGACCAACAGACCAGCCTCCGAGTCCCCACTCCCAGCCCCTGTCCATGGTAATGGCATTCCATGCGGACCTGCCGATCTGCGGCTGCCGCTGTTGACATAAGTGCTGGAGAGCCGGCAAAGCGCTGGACAGCACGCCTGTCGGAGAGTTAAAGGGGCAAGCGGATAATAGCTACAAAGAGCAAACAAACAAAACAAATACCAGTCAGGTGGTGAAAGAGTGTCCTTGAAACTTCTCATCTGCCTTCGCCGTGTGAAACTGAGCCGACGGCAAGAGCTCTAAACCCCCACCAGGACCACCCTCCCGGGCTGTCCTACAACTCCTGGCAACCAGGTCACCACAGGCACCAGACAACCTGGGTTCCAGCCACTGCTCCATGAGCCGCGTCATCTCAGGGCACGTTCCTTACCCTCTCTGTGCCTCCATTTCTCCATCTGTTAAATGGGCACCCAGGGAGGATTACGGGAGCGGACCTGAGGAGAGCTTGGAGCGGTGCCAGCTACACAGGAGGGGCAATGAGGATCAGCAGCCATTGTCACGTTCGAGGTGAGAACGTCCTTCATTGTCCGTTTGTCCAAGGAAACTGAACTCACCCACCAGTTTCGGCACATGGTGTCCGCTGACATCACACTCCCCGTAACTAACCCTGCGGAGAGTCCCCTGGCACCAGAGGGGGCACCTCAGAGCCTTTCCTCTCACTTAGGTTGGTGCAGGTAAGTATCAGCGGTGATTACAAGTCATTCATTTGCCAAGCGCAAGGTCAAGAATCTCAATTTGTCTGTGTCATAAGGCAGTACCAGGAAGCTCCCTGCATCCCAAACTCTCTCCCCTCTGACCCTGGCTGAAATTGTACCCCGAGAGCCAGAGAACCCCTAGGAAAAGAAGCAGTTTGGAAGCACAGCATCTTGAAGTAAGCCAGATCAGCCAGGGGGAGGGATTCATCACAAGGACAAGCCACATCACGGGCAAATTTTGAATCTTCTTGGGGGAGCTGAGGATTCTGCAGCCACCACAGGCTGTGAATTCAGTCTCACCCACCTACACAAGCATACACTCGTTAGACACACGCATACACTCACGGACAGGCACCAACCGTAATCGCTTTATCCCAGCAGTAGGGGCCTTAAGCTGCTATCTAGGCTAGCCCCACCCCCTCCCCCAGCTGCACCAGCCCCCTCTGTCCCAAGGTGGTGGGGGGATTCCCAGAGGTTGAGCAAGGAAACCCTGCAGGGCTGGAAGCCGAATGCAGCAGAGCTGGCGGCTACCTGTGGGAACACACTCACGCACCCAGGCACAGATAGACAGGCAGGGCCCCCTTGGGAGTCCCCACTCGTCTCCCTGAGAACCACGCCTCCAGAGTTCCCAGAGTCCTCCCTCATCCCCCACCCCCTTCCTGCCCTCCCAGGGATCTTTTCACTCCCCCATACATCCTCCGTGAACCCTCTCCTTGCCCCGGGGCCTGTGAGAACCCAGGAACAAGGACCCTCTGCCACATTTCTGTGGCCTCCGCAGCCCCCATCCCAGAGGCTATGTACAGGGGGTGCTGGGCCGCAAACCCCTCCTCCCCTCGCCTGAGGCTCACTCCTCTGTCTGGGAAGCTGCCGGCTCCTCTCACTTTCCAGGGAGCATGTGAAGGCACAGATCAGAGCAATTAGACACGAGTCACTGCAGGGCCGGCAGGAGTCCCCGCCGCCCTGAACCATCCAGCGAGGAGGCACAGTGAAGCCCAGGCCCCCTCACAGAACATTCATCCGCACACACTCCGAGGCAGGAGGGCGGGAGACGGGCTTCCAGGCTCCCCGTTAGACTCTCCTGTTTGGGTGGAAACCCTCCCGCCCCTGTCTACAGCCGCTTTCCTGGCCACACTCTCAGTCATGGCGGGAGCAGCTTCAGTCCCATTTTAGAGCAGGGAACACTGCAGCCCAGGGGGCTGGAGGAGGACAGTTGTCCTGTCCACCTGACAACTGCTCTTCCTGGCTGAAGAGTGCCTGCTGTCCCCAGGAGAGGCCCCAGTGGCCTGTGATCCTCTGCCCCTCTCCTCTCCCTGGGAAGAATCAGCCAGGGGTCGAGGTGCCGGGCAGGTCGGGGATCGGGCCACAGGCATGCTGTCTGGTGCTCATGGTGGGCTCAGCATCTGCATGCACGCGACCTTGCCCTTCACCAAACCTCAGGATTAATTGATGACTGCTGTCCCCAACTTGTCATGTTTTGTGGGACCTGGTAAAGAGATGCTCTGTGTGCTGGTAGGGAGGAAGGGGCGTTGTGCTCCGAATCTGAGTTCAGAGGGTTTATTTTCATGCCTCCTTATTCCATGAGGCCTTTCCCCAGCCTGGCCTGTCCCCCTAGCAGCACCCAGGCATTCTAATCTTCCAGCCAGGCTCTCGCCCGGACCCAGCCTGGGCGGGAAGCCAGCGGTGGTGCGGGAGTGCCCCCTAGTGGTGCTGGCCTCCACTGCCCGCTGAGACTCCCGCCAGCGGTAACCACGCCTCCAGAACTGTCTAGGCAAAGGAGGGGAAGCCCTGAGACAGATTCCTCAGGGGCTCCGCCCCTGCTCCAGCAGCAGGGGGCATAAGAGCTGGACCCCAGGCTAGGCTTGGCAGGAGGGCAGAGGAGGATGTCCAGCGTCCAGCCTGGCCCCTCGGAGGAGCTCAGGAAATGTGGGATGGACGAAGGAAGGGGTGAATCGTAGTTCTCTGAAAGTGCTTGTGAATAGCACAGGTAGTAGACAAGGCATTGTTTAGACAATAGTGATGAACTTGTTCATTTTAAAAACTACGGACCTGTTTTTGATGCGCGTGCGACATAACATATCTGGCCCCTCAGATCCATGATTGTAAAACAAGGTCTTTAAGTAAAAAGGGCCACTGTGAGGAAAAACACGAGGTGAGTAGCACGGGGCATCTCAGGGCCTGGCGTCACAGGTGTCCCGTAAACGCCGGTGAGTGAGCGAGTGAAGAGATGACCGGGCAGATGGGGGGTGACCTTCACGGAGCAGCAGGTTCCCAACTTGGCCGTATGCTGGAGTCACCTGGAGAGCTTTTACAAAACATCCCAGGGCAGGTAAGCCTCCCCGACCGGGATGGCTGAGGAGGAAGCTCCCGGGTGGTGGCGGGGGGAGCCACAGCACCCAACTTGGGTTTCTTGTAAGGAGCAGCCTGGCCTCGCTGCCACACGAGAGAAGGAAGCTGGCGGCTGCTCCGTGCGAAGGTCCTCGGAGGACGCAGGCCGTTCACGGGCGGCCTGGGGCTCCTGTGCTGGTGAGAGGCTGGCCAGGCGAGCGCGCAGGTGCTGTGCAAGGAAAGCGAGGTGAGCTGATGATCTCTGCATAAACCAGCCCCTGACTGACCCGCAGGGCAGAGGTCGTGTGTGTGTGTGTGTGTGTGTGTGTGTGTGTGTGTGTGTGACGGTCTGAACACGCTGATGGGGCATTTCTCACTTGCTGGCACTGCACGCCGTGCCTCCTTTGGCGTCTGTCTCTGAATCGGCTAGTGTGAGTATGACCCCACTTTCTGTGCAGAGCTCACAGAGTGTGCCGTCCCGAGTTTATGTACAGGTTGGTTCTTCATTTCCGGGAATTTCCTCCCCTGAAAAAACTCCCCTGCTTGGAAATGGTGACAGGGTGGTCAGGCGCATATATTAATGTGACGTCGCTAACGTGGCTATAATCTGTCCCTCTGTTTTCCTTGGGCCCCAGTGCGCTCCCAACGTTCAGTCGCTTCTCGGTTAGAAGTGGGAGAAGCGAGTGTTGGGCTCTGTCAGGGGAGCTTGCTGTCCGCTGCCAGGCCCGCCGTGGTCTGGAGCGTTCGGAGGGAGCTCACATTCGGGAGACGTGTGAGTTGTTCTGTCATCTCGTTAAATACTATTGATACGAGAACTTCCAGTCATGAATTTTCATGGCTACACTTCTTGGAAAGGCTTCATTTAAAAAAAAAAAAAAAGTTGTACCATTTGGAAAGATTAACATCCAAATTGAGATTGAAGATTGAGCCTGATTTTTTATATCAGTTTAATGGTATTCAAGTAGCAATTTTTTAAACAGATTTTTAAAGCATAAAACATGAATCGCTTTTTCATAGCACAGGGTCAGAATTAGTTCTGTCGATGGCAAGTTATTGGATATTAATTCCGTCTTATGAACAAATGCAGTTAAGATGCAAATCCATTAACACGGTGCAGTGTCAAGCCAGTGTTTTAATCTGTATCAGGACATGTCAGATTAGCATCCCCAAGAAAGAAGAAATCTTTGGCATGATGATGCTGAGAACATACGTGTTAGTTTTAAAGCTGTGCCCAGCTCTCCACATGGCTACAGAGACTACACACAGGTCGGTCCATCCAGTCTCGAGGGCAATTGGACAGTGCCGACTTAAATGGTGAAGACGCCATCTCTTTCATTCACCAGTCCTACTGCTGCAAATCTGTCCTCCCCTAGACTCACGGTGCTCATAATGACGTGTCCAAAAAAGTTCCACGGGTTTGGGAACAACCTGAATACCCACCAATAGGTGACTGGTTAATACATAATGATATAACTGTCCTTTGCAATACTACATGGCTGTATAAAAGAATGATGGCTCATCAACAACAAAAAACAACCCAATTAAAATCTGAGCAAAGGACTTGAACAGACATGTCCCCAAGGAAGACATACAAACATCGCTAAGCACGTGAAAAGACGCTCAACATCACTAACCACTAGGAAAATGCAAACCAAAACCACAATGAGATACCACCTCACACCGATTAAGAGGGCTCTTATTTTAAAAAACACAGAAAATAACAAATCTTAGTGAGGAAATCGGACTCCTTGTGCATTGCCAGTGGGGAGGTAAGCACACAGCTGCGGTGGAAAACGGTATGGCCATCCCTCAAAAAAACAAACCAACCTAAAATTACCATATGATCCAGCAGATCCAGCGGTTCCTCCTGGGTGTGCTCCCAGAATAACAGAAAGCAGGGATGCGAACAGACCCTTGTACACTCACGCTCACAGCAGCATCACTCACAACCGCCACGAGACAGACGCGGCCCACGTGTTCAGGTGGGTAAGTGCATAAACCGGGGGTGACACTCACGTGCAATGGAATGTTATGCAGTCTCAGAAGACACGGGGTTCCGGTACACAGTATACCATGGGTGGACCCTGAAGACGTTATGCTTAAGTGTTACGGAAAAGTTTTGGTGCTGTTTGCACGACATCGAGAACATAATTAACACCACTGAATGGTAGACTTAAAATGGTTAAAATGGAAAAGTTTATGTAACAGATTTTTAACACGATTTTTTAATGTAATTTTAAAGAGGGAATTGCAAGGAATCTAAATCCCCTCTCCTTGAACATAGACCGGCCTTGGTTATTGGCTTCTAAGGAAGTGATGCAGCCTGACTCCCAGGCCGGGCCCTGAGAGGCGATCCAGCATCCACCTCGCTCTCTTGCCTGGGAGCCCTGAGCCAGCACAAAGGAAGTCCAGCTCCCCTGCACCCCACAGAGACAGGGAGGGAGGCCAGCGAGGCGTCAGTCACAGGAGGAGCCTGCCGAGGGTCCTAGACCTGCCCTGGAGCCGCCCCAGCTGACGCAGGAGTGCAGAGAGGAGGCGGAGCCGTCTGGCAAGCCCCGCCCAGATCACAGATTCGTGAGCAAAGTAAGTGGTGGGCGGTTTGTTGAGCAGCAGTGGACGAATGGAACTGCAGGCACATTACGTATGTGTTACAATGTATTTCCGTTTATTTCAAAATGATCGGATACCAATAAAACAGCTTTGGACTGCATAACTCGCAAACCAACAGGTAGATGGGGTGTTTTCACTCTCCTGGCCTGAATCCTGGTCTGAAAGTCCTTACAGGTGCAGAGATGCTTTATGGGTGGGACAGAGGAAGGCCGCTGGGGCTACACAGCGTGGTTTCCAACCCAGCAGGGCCACGTCAGAGACGAGCCTGGTCAGCAGGTTCTTGAAGTAAAATCCAGGAGGTGGAGGAGTTGTGTGACGGATCCGTGTATCACACAAGAGGGGGTTCAAGAAACTGGAGAGGAGGTGAGGGGTCCAAGCAAGAGAATTTCAGACCAGAGCCATTGAGGGGCTGAAGGTTTATGTATTAAGCTTTGAAGAATTTAAAGATTTTGTGTATTTATGTGTGTATGTATTTTTAGAGAGGGGGAAGGGAGGAAGAGAGGGAAACATCAATGTGTGGTTACCTCTCATACGCCCCCTACTGGGGGCCTGGCCCGAAACCCAAGCAAGTGCCCTGGCTGGGAATCAAACTGGTGACCCTTTGGTTCTCAGGCCAGCGCTCAATCCACTGTGCCACTCCAGCCAGGGCAAGATTAGAATTTAAAAACAAACCCACAACGTGTGCGCCCCCTAAGACCTCCGCCGTCTCCTTCCCATGCACGTTTACCCTCTCTGCATCACTTACTGGGACTCCCGCTCACCTGTCCCCCTGTGGGCTGTCTCCCATGGGAGTCGGGCAGGCTAAGCCCTGTAACAAACACCCCTAAATGCAGGGACTCAATGCAACGCAAACTGAGTTTGTCTCTGGGCCTTCTAACAGTTCGCTGCAGCTGTTCGGTGCACAAACTGCCACCAAGGGGAAGGATTGGGGGCAGATTCTGGGACCCGGTCTCCTGCCATCCCCAGGCTCCACCCTCCTCTAACCCAGAGTCCCTCCATCTGAACAGTGGTGAGGACAGAGAGATATCCTGTCAGGGGGGAGGGGTTGTGAGCCAGGCCTCCACGTGGGGCATCCCTCAGCCTGAGCTGCATCACATGGCCATCCTTACTGCAGGGGAGGCTGGGAATGCAGTCCAGCTGAGGGCCACCTCTGCCCTAACCCTCAGTACAAGATGCCTGGCACAGGTGCAAACTCTAGATAAGTGAATGAGTGATGCTCAAGCTGGGTCCTGGGCACTGGGCTGGTGGGCCCTTTCCTTACAAATGCCCGGGAGGGGAGTCAAGGGCAGGTGTAGTCACTCCCATTTGCTATCTTAGAAAACTGAGGCTCTGAGAGTCCAGGCCATGTAGCTAGTCAGTGCCAGGGCCAGGCCTCAAACACAGGAAGCTTCCGCTGCCAGCTGCCTGCTCTCGCCACGCCCCCGGCTGCTCTCCGTGATGTACGCTCGCTAGCCAGTCTCGGCATCTTCAAGGCGGCTCTCCTTTCTAACAATCAGCGAGCCGTGTTTGACAAGCTGCGGGTTCCTTGGGGCGGCAGCGGTATCCTGCTCATCCTTACGTGCCCCGCGGCTACCGGCACAGCCCTTGAATGCAGTAGATGCTCAAACCATGTTTGGGGGATTAATTTGTTCACACCAGCTGAGGCTGCATGCTTTGCTTCTTGCACAGTATGGGGGTCACTGACAATGTATAAAAGAAGTGGAGGAGTTAGTTATTATCGGGCCCTTTCCCATGCAGTGAGAGCTGTCCCCCACAGCAGGACCGGGGCCTGCCCTGAAACCCACTCCTGAAGCTGAAACGAGGGCTGTGGCACATGGGGGTCAAGGCCACCAGTGCCATCTGGCCCCCATCAGAGTTAGCCCATGTGTGGGTTAGACCCTGCCCCCTGCACATAGAGAATGAATGCCCTCGCCCCAGCTAGTCCCGGGGAGAAGAGCGGAGGCCGCTGCGGGGTTCTGTCCATGGTGCTGAACTCCCTCCAACCCCACCTGCTCTCTAGCCTAGCAACTAGAGCCTCGTGGGGAGCCAGGTGGAAAAACAGATTCCCGGCCCCTCCTTTGGACCAAGCACCTGTGGTTCCCGGTCCTGGCCTGAGGTCACTCTCTCGCCTAAGCAGTCAGCTCTGTGAAATGCCTTCCAGGTGCCCAGCACTGTGCCGGGTGCTGTGAGGTACGGAGAGGCCTCAACTAGGCTCTCTGAGGGAATTTCCAAAGTCACTCGGGACATGTGGGGAGGGGAGAAGGGGGCACTGCCTCTGTTTTACGTGGACCCTGAGTCAGGCACATCGCCCCCCTTTATCCTGCAAGAGAAGTGGGCACGTGAAGACAGTTGCGTTCATACCCACAGTGTCTGTATCTTTCCTTAGGGCCTGCATAGCCCTCCCTGCCAGGCCGTGTGTGACGCACTCTGCTCCTCCTGACCTCCTCGTGGATCAAGACCCAAACCCAACATCACTGAGCACATCGAGTCTTCTTGATCCCCGCTGCCCCACAGAGCCCCCCAGATCCTAGTCCCCCCTCCTCGTGCCCCATGGTTGCATGTTATCGATTACATGACATGCTGTCCCGACTGGTATTAGGGCTCGCCACTGACAGTAGGGCTTGCACCTGATCCCCCTGTGTATCCTCTAATGCAGGGAAACACACACACACACACACACACACACACACACCCCCAAAGGGGATGAGTGCTAAGTTCGTATTGGCTGGCTGGCTGGGGGGAGTGGTGAGTGGCGGAGAAATGTGTCCAATGACTGTGCCCGAGGAAAGCGATGCTGGGTTACAAAGCAGCTGGGACACGTGCTCAGAACCCAAAGAAAGCAGGGTGGGCCTCGGGGAGGCCAGGCAAGTAGCCAGATGCAGACCAGGCAGGGTCAAGGTCTGCCTCTCCTTTCTCTGGGTGTTTGGGGAGAACAGGAAGCAGAGTCGGGTCAGCTGTTTCTGATGAAAACAGATGTTCCATGGACCTGAATGTGGGGCATGGGGGAGGGGCAGGGAAAACAGAAAGGGAAGGCAGAGTGCCCGAACCAGCAGAAGGGAGCATCCACGGGCCTCTCCATTCCGCGGGTTATCATGGAAGTATTTGCGCGCACAGCAGCGTAAAAAAGAGTGACGCCATGAGTCCCCCTGTGCCCCTCACCAGCTCCAACAACCGTCCCCGTTTGGCCATTCTTATCTCATTCTCCCCTCGAGCACCTTTTTAAAGAAAATTCCAGATGTTTTATGACTTTATCCATAAGTACTTCAGAAAGTGTCTCTCACATATTAGAACATTCCAGGAAAACTCCATATTGCTATCACACCTAATAAAATTAACTACTTCTTTTTTTAAGTAACTATTTTTAATAGTATTTCTTGTTTTTAATTTTTTTAAAGATTTTATTTATTTATTTTTAGAGAGGGAAGGGAGGGAGAAAGAGAAAGAGAGAGAAAAATCAATGTGCGGTTGCTGGGGGCCGTGGTCTGCAACCCAGGCATGTGCCCTGACTGGGAATCGAACCTGTGATGCCTGGTTCACAGCCCGAGCTCAATCCACTGAGCTACGCCAGCCAGGGCAAATTAACTACTTCTTAATACCAATCGAATGCAAGTTCACGTTCATATTTCCTCATTTCTGCCCCCCCAAAAAAATGTCTCTTCAGGATCCATTTATTTAAACCAGAATCGAACCGAGGCCCCTACACTGTACTCTGCTGCCAGGACTCTCAGATCTCCCCGGGTCTCCGACAGTCCGCACCCCCTTCCTTTTTGATGTCGATTTGCTTGTTGCAGCAACAAGGTCCTTTGTCTTCACTGTTGACCGCTGGATTGAACCCTCACGGCATCACCTCACACGTCCCCACCCCACCTCCAGAAAACTAAACATCTCTGGCGTTCAGACCCGGGAGGCAGGGCTGCCCAGGGTCAGTTATTTCCGCAAGCAGATTTCCGGGGCGGCCCTGCATCCTTCCTACTGCATCTCTCGGGAGCATCTAACGTCAAAGTTTCCTTTTTGGGGAGATACTGAAAGTGATCAGGGTCCCCAGCCCAGCCCTCTGTTGCTGAGCTCCCCGCCAGCTTGCCCCGGGGGTTTAGCGCTGACGGAGCTGGAAGCAACCAGAGAAACCTATTCACTCATCTTCTGTTCGTCCTGTGAGTGCTTGTTGAGTGTCTGCCACGGGCCAGGCCGTGAGCTGCGGTGAACAGAACCCACACGGTCCCTGGGGCCATGCAGCCGACAGTCAGACGGGAGAGGACAGCAAGTCCGTGAGTGAGCAGAGGCACCAACCAGAGACGCATCTGGACCACAGAGAGAGGGGACTGACAGGGACTGCTGTCAGCTGGTCACTCAACGATGGGCGACCCAGGGGAGCCTCCCTAGGAGAGGACGTTGCAGCCCGATCTGGCTGTGCAGAGACAGGGTGCACCCCAGGGAGAGGGAAGAGCTGGTGAGGGCGGAGAGCCTGGGCAGCCTTGGGGAGATGCCAGAGCGGAACAGTGGGGAGGCCAGCGAGCAGGCCGCTTTGGTAAAGCAGGCGGGACTGATGATGGCTAGGGCCTGGGTGGCGGAGTGGAGGTGACGCCCGGCCAGCACCCCTGCCACCCCTCTCACAACTGAGGACCCTGAGCTCAGAGAGGACAGGGGGTGGTGTTTACGGAAACACTGCTTGTGCTGGGAGCTTTCTGTGAGGCCTCCAGACAGCTCACTGCCTAGAAGTCACTGTGCCTGTTTTACAGGTGACAGCCGTGAACCCTGGAGTTGCCCACCCACGGGTGTAGAACAGGAGGAAAGGAGGGTGGAGCCAAGCCCGATGAGGGTCCCCGACCCACCGGAGTCGTCCCACACTGAGATGACCTCTGCAGGGCCAGGTCGCCTCAAATCTTGGCTCTTGCACCCAGAAGCCCTGAGACCTGAACTGAGGGACTTCTCCCTCTCTGTGCCTCAGTTTTGTAATCCATAAAATGGGGCACAGCAAGACCAAGGCCGGAGAGTCCAACCCTTCCCCCTACTCCCAGCCCACGCAGGCCACCTTAGCACCCCGCACAGGCAGCTGCACGCTCTCGCGTGCAGACACACGAAGGGTTGAAGCCAGACTTCTGCCTCCATCCCAGTTCCGATCCTTGCTGACTCCGCTCCCCTCCCTCCGCAGCTGTTCTGGGACAATGGAGGCAGCAGATGGCCTGCTCCCTCCACTCGACCCTTGGAATCGGGAACAACTCTCGAATCTGCTGCTGCTTCTAAAAGCGGCCGGCAGGCAGCCTTCCACTACTGAGTGGGAAGGACACCGCGCCACACCCCCGGGCTGCGGGGCCAGGGGCCGCTCCTCCTCCTCCTCGGCTCACATCCACTAGCCTGGCACCCGGTCAGCCCAGAAAGGAAGGAGGCTGTGGAAGAGCCCAAGCACTGTGGCTCGGCATCCGACCTGCCACGTGCGCGGCCACCAGAGCACAGTGGGCCCTCACTGGGGCTCCGGTTGCTCCCCGGAAAATGGGGCTGAAGTGCTGGCGCTCAGTGGTGGCAGACAGAGCTGCAGGAGAGACGAGGCCCTCCAAGGGCTAGAGGGTGCGCTCTGGAGCCCCTCCTTCCCTTAGGCTGTCTCCCTCTTCCCCCAGCCCAGAGCCCTGCTGGGACCCCGACTGCCCCCATCACCAGGCAAGATGCGAGGGCGGAGGAGACCTCCCATCCCTAACCCTCCCGGGCCAGGCACCACCCGGCCTGAAATTTTCCCATAATCACCTCATTCATTCACCCAACTCCTTGGGACCTGAAATTCTAAAGGCACTTGCATTTATCCAGCTCCTACCCTGGCTGTCGAATCGCCCCTTTATCCAACACCAGAGGCTGAATCCCTCAGCTCTGAGTCTCTGTTCTGTCCCCCTGATTCTCTCGCCACCCGCAACCCAGGCCCTGAGGGCACAGAAATGGAGGAACAGCTCCTGCACACCTCAAGGTACACGCATACTCACACAAGTGTATCTATACACACATGTGTGATGAGGCATACAGACACCACACATAAGCCTTATGCACAGACATGTGTAGAAGGGTACATGCCACACTCACTCCTTGTCACACCATGACTCTCGCACACTGAAGACGGTCACTGTTCGCTGGGCCAGGTGCCTTCCTCTACGCCAGGCTCTGTGCTGTGCCCTACAAACACGGTCCCCTCCTCCACGTACCAACCCATGGAGAAAGCATTCCTTTTCTCTTCTGCAAGGACAGGAGCATCTGGCCAAACAGGCCAGAGAGGCCAAGTGGGCTCCACCAGGTCACACAGCCAGCGAGGGCCGAGCAAGGCTCTAGAGCTGGGGACCCACGTGTAACAAAAAATACCGCTGGGCCAAGAGAGGCTTGAACAAATAGGGGTTTAATTTTCTCACAAGACCAGAGGCTAGACAAGACAGGTGTGGATGACGGTCTTGGCCTTTCCTTCACGGCAGCGAGGCGGCTGCCCCAGGTCCAGACGTCACGCCCACATTCACAGCGGGAAGACGGAGCATGGGGCTGCAGAACTTCCCCAGAATCCTCTCTGACAGGCGGCTCTGGCTCCAGGCAGAGCCGGGGCACGTGGTAGCTCCCAGCAGCAAGGGAAGCTGAGCAAGCGGGCGAGGAGTGAAGAAAGCCGGGTTCCACTGGCCAGGGCTGGGGGGCGAGGAGCTGGAGACCGGTCAGCAACAACAGTACCTGCACGGGCCCGCCTTCTGTCCCTGTTCTGTCTATGTCCCCTCAGTGCTTGGGCACCCAGCCATGGGATTCAGGAGGTGGGTGGCCCAGTGCTTGAGCCTAGGAGGATGACTGAGAGGCTGGAGCTGGTGGAGACCAGGGCCCGTGGCAGTCCAGCCCCTGGGGCCTCTGGGGCCTTCGCCTGGCCCCCAGCCCCCACCTCCCAGGAGCCTGGGATGACCCTACCCCCACCACCACTACCCAGTCCTGGGCTTGCCCACCACTCGGAGGCCCTGCCAGGGACCACTCAGCCCCAGGCACTTGCCACAGGCCCTCTGGGCTGCCTTGAGAGGCAAGGGACAACCAGAGGCTCAGCTGCACAGTGGCCCAGCAGTTCGGGGCTCATCGGGCCACCTGCTGTGGGCACCAAGGAGTGTCTGGGTAGAGGAGGCAATGCAGAGAGCGGAACCTGGGGAAAGACCAGAAACGGACAGGGCGGTCACCTCATTCCCACCCACACCACCGTGGGCCCCTAGGGGGCGCACGTCACAGAGATGGCTTCAGTAGGCCCTCTCCGCCTCAGCACTCTTCGCCTCTGGGGCCGGCTAATTCTTCGTGTAGGGCTGACCTGTCCCTGGCAGGACGTTGAGTAGCATCCCTGGACTCTGCCCACTAGATGCCAGCAGCATCTCCCTGAGTCGTAACTCTCAAAAATGTCTCCTGACATTGCCAAGTGTCCTCAGCGGGCAAAGTGGGCCCTGGCTGAGAACCACTGGTTCAGAGAGACTTCAAAGGCCAGCGGAGACATAAAGAGACCTCAGCTGAGACTGGACCTCCAACCCTACAGAGCTGAGTCTCCAGGTGGCTTTAGTCCCATGGGCAGAAACCCAGGGATACTAGAATCTTCAGGCTTAGAGAATTTAACATCAATCTTAAGCCTCTTGGCAGGATAGCCATGGCTGGCACACCTCCACCGACGGGGAGCTCACCCCATTAGAAGGCAGCTCCCTGGCCCTGCAGCCCTCAAACTGTTGTGAGCCTTCTGCTCCCAGACAGACATTATGCAGAGCATAAGAGCCAGGGGTCCTGCCTTCCCCGACCTTCTCCGTGCTTCAGAGAAACCCAGAGTCCAGACACGAAGCCTTGGGAGGAGGGGGAATCCCTCACAACTCCCCCAAATAAACCTGATGCCCCCCTCCTGCCTTCCCCCACCGCCCAGTCACACTGTCTTCCTTCCCTTCTATGAGCCGGTCTCACCCCTCCCACAGCCATGCAACACAGGCTGTGCCCTAAGCTGCTCTACAGCGATCGGGGCGGAGCCGAACGGCCCCAGCCAACCTGTGGCCAGTTTGGGGGCAGAGCCAGGTGCCCAGGTGACACCTCAGCACCCATTCCGGCCCTCCGCCCACTGAAAAGAACCATTGAAGAGCATCGAGGAAGTGAAGAGCCCACCACAGGTCACGGCCACTAGAACAGGAACAGAACCCCAGGAATGGAGATCACATGGAGGGTTAGCAGCAGCCAGGGGAGGAGGATGGTGGGGGGAAAGCATAGGGAATGAGAAGCATAAATGGTGGGTACAAAATAGACAGGGGAGGTTAAGAACAGTATGGAAAATGGAGAAGCCAAAGAGCTTATATGTATGACCCATGGACGTGAACTAAGGGGGCGGGGAATGCTGAAGGGTGAGGGGTGCAGGGCGGAGGGGGATAAAGGGGAGAAAAAGTTGGGACAACTGTAATAGCATAATCAATAAAATATACTTTAAAAAATTAAAAAGAGAAGATCGGATAAAAATTCCCCGTCAAACCCTGGAGGTCCCCCATTGGAGCAGCCCCTTATTCAGCAAAGACGTTTCAGTCCTCTGGGGGCCCCTGAGGAGTCCTGGAGGGTCAGAGCTGGGGAAGCCCTTCAGATCCACAATGCCCAGCCTCCTTGCATTACAAAATGTAGAGACTGTGGCCCAGAGAGGGCAAGGCACTTGCCCAAGATCACACAGCAAGCCAGTGGTGGAACAGGGACTGAAATCCATGCCCTTCCCTCCCAGCTCTGTGCTGTCAGCCCCGGGGCCTTTCTCACATCCCTCCCTCCTGGCTCCCCCACCTTTGCAGTCCTGGGCTCACCCCCTATTCCTCCCGTTCCACAGTTTCAGCCCCAGACCCACCTGGAAGGGTCCTCCTCGGGGGAGAAGGGGCCCTGAAGCTTAATCACGTTAAGCTTCCCCTCAAAAACACCGTAGCTGAGGGTGACCTGGGCAGGGAGAAGCAGAGAAGAGTGGGAAGGGTTGGGGGCGATCCACTGGGGCCCCCAAAAGGGGGCAGAATTGGGGGAGAGCAGGTAGGCACACAAGGCATCCTGAGGGTGCAGAGAGCCTACCTCTGTGCCTGGAACCCCATCAGCAGTGGGCACCCCACTGGGAAGCCCAGCCCACCCCCCAGGACTTTAAGCTTCCAGAGCACCTTCAGGCCCAAACTCCATTTGCACCCCCAGCAGCCCCGGTCATGTGGGAGGCTACAGTGACCCCTCACCTGCAGGTCGGGAGTCTGAGGCTCAAGAGGGAAGGCACCTCTCCAGTAAGTTGGGTGCTGGGCGGAGGCTTCCCGAGACTCACTGTGAGGCAAACCCCTCTCCCTCCACCCCAGAGCCTCAGGGTCTCCATTAGCAACAAGAACATGGGAATAATGACCCCAGTCAGGAGACTATCAAGGACAGTGGTTACAGACTGGGTCAGGGGCCACCCCACCAGGGTCCCAACCCCACTCTGCCAGGCACTGGTTGTGTGCCATGGTCAGCTCCACTCTCTGGGCCTCGGTGTCTCCATCTGGAGAATGGAAACAATGTTGGTGCCAACCTCACTGAACCTTGTGCGGAACCAGAGGGTTAAAGGAGATAAAGCCCCCAGTGTGGTACCTGGCACAGTGGGTGCCCTGGAAGCCTCATTAGGGTGCCCTGGCTTCAGTTGCCCAAAATCTGCCCCTCTTTCCTGGCTTCGGGCCCTGAGGTCCTAATGGGGCCAACCCCACACCCCAGTTCCAGGCCTCACTGATCTAGACTAACTCTAGGCACTGGTAGGGGGCAGGTCATGTGACTCAAGCAGGCCACCTGACTAGTGAGCGCCCGCCTTGGCACCTGGCTGGAGGAGGCGCTCTCCTCCTCGGGCTGAGGGGAACCTGGGCCTGCCATCTTGCCCGCAAGGGGGCAAGCCTGCCTCAGACCATGGCCCGAGTGGGGGGAGACAGATGAAAGAGGGAGCAGAGTCCCAGGGCCCAGACCCACCCGGATCAGTGAGCCAGGCCGAGCCAAGCCCTCGGCTTCTCACATGCTCGGCCCGTACCTGTCTTTTATTCATCCAGTCCGTGTCACTTCACTCTCACTTGTGGCCAAAGGGCCCTGACTCGCACTGCTGGGCGGCAGATCCCAGTGGCCTCCCAGCCAGGACCACCCCCAGGGCTGGAAACCCAGGAGCTGGAGAAGAGCATCTGCGTGCGAGGCAGCGCCAGTGGGACCTCAGCAGAGTCAGTACCTGCAGGTGGGAGCGTGGGAGGATGGGGCCCACCCCTTCCCGAGCCTGACGCTGCACTTGAGGTCCTCGCCTTAGACCTGGTCCTTCCCAGTAACTTCTGGGTGGGAAGGAATAGCACCGAGCAGGAAAGCTCTGATGGAGGGAGGGGCTGCTGACCCAAAAAGTTGGAGGGATGTGGGGAGGGTGGAAGATCGAAGAAAGGAAAGGGCAGGAGGTAGCAGGTTGGGAGCAAGGTTATCTGAACCCAAAGGCAACTTCATCTCATCTGCCCAGGCCCTCCAGCTGGCATTTGGGGACCAGACCACAGAAGGTTAGCATCACACCCTTGAGGTCTGATGGTAGAGAGTCACTGTATGCCCTCCAGGGGACCTTTTCCCTCAGTGTCCCTGTCAGGAGGGATAGCCCGACACACGAGCGCCTCCCCCAGGGCCACCTGTGCGGGGGCCGCTCACCTGCTCCGGCAGCTGGGCAGCCCAAAGCAGCTGCAGGGTCTCCAGGTGGGAGTGGAAGAGTGGGCTGGGCTGCAGGCGGCCCCCCAGCTTGCACTCGACTATGTAGCCCACGGTGCAGTCATCGGGCAGCCGGATGCGAGCCGAGGTGTCCACGAAGTGGCGGCCGCTGGGGACAGAGCGAGCTATGGCCGCCGGCCTGCACCCTCAACACCTGGAGGCCTCCCGCCTCCCAGAAGGCCTCCCGCCTCCCAGAAGGCCCTCCTCGGGGGCCAGCTGGCGGAGCGGAACTCAACTCAGCTCTGGCGTCCGCCTCCTCCTGTACTACTCTGGGACCTCCTGAGCTCTCGCTCAGGTCCTTCCTGCTGCCAGGTCCCAACACACAAGCCCCCACCTGCTCTCAGCACCCCCCACCCTCCCCCACCCACCTGGGGTCTCTGCTTACCTGGCCCATGGGGCCATCTTTAAAGCCAGTTTGTGGTTGATGCAGAAGCCGGCACCCCCAGTGGCAAACCAGAACTGTACCAGCCTCTGGGGGGAGAGGAGGGGAGATCCAGGGTGCAGAGTGAGCCTGGGGTCGGGCGGAGGGGGGGAGCAACAACCGGGCCACCCCTCACCTCCAGCTGGCATGGCTCCAAAGCTTTTTATTTCATGCTGCCTCAGAGTCTTTCCACAGCCTAACATTATTGTGCCCAGTTTACAGACAAGGAAACCAAGGCCCAAAGTCATCTAGCTAAGTAGGAGTGATGGGGACACCAATTAGACCCCAATCTGATGGGGTTCTGGTTAAGGGGGCATGTGCTGTCTGATGGTCCTGCACACCTCACCCCGTTCCCCAGAGAAATGCCTTACCTTAGCCCGCGTGGTTTGGGAGGGGCTGCCACACAGCGCCTGCTCCCCCAGGCCACAGAGGTGGGCAGGTGCCCCAGAAATGACCACAGGGCCCACCCACACACCTTGACCCTGTGATTGGCTCAGAAACAGGCACATGACTTAGGCCAGCCAATCAGAGCCCCTTCCAGAGCTCTCTAGGCTAGCTGTGAGGACAAGAGGCTCCCACCAGGCTCACAGCTACAATCCTGATGCCACCTGCATGGGGACACGTACACTGACCGTCCTGCCAGTCGTAACTCCTGGGGGCCAGCACGTCCCTTGACATCTCAGGGACCAATAACACCCCTTTAGGATTTAAAACACTCTCCGTGCCTGCCCAGTACCACCAAGGCCGGCCTCTTCTAGCTCCTCTTTGAGGCCGGTGACCTGAGCCACGAATCTCCCTGGGGCTTCGGAGAAACCCTGCACCCTTTCTGCTGTCCCGTCTCGTGGTCAGACGAGCTCCCTGCGGTTACTGTCTCCCGAGCACGCAGCTGTCGCCTCCGCCTCCCGGATGCGTGTCGCATCGGCTGCACCTCCCACAATGCAGCGGTGAGAAGAACCCTCTGCCGGCAGTCGGGCAGCCTCACACTGGGCCCCCCGCTTCCTTTACTTGGAGAAAGTCATGTCCCTCTCTGGGCCCGAGTTGTCCCCTGCGAGGGCAACACTGGCCCTCAGCTCTGAAATCGGGTGGTTCCCCTGGCCCGGAGGTGTCCTGCTGCTGAAAACCCCTAGGAGCTTGGTCCTGGAAATGCTGCCTCTTAGAGAGAGGTCGGGGCTCAACAGGCAGAAGGAATGGCTTCTCAAGGACCCAGCACCCAGGAGGTGTCGGATAAACACTGCTCAGTGAACTAACGAGTGCTTGGTTTCCGTCCCCACATCAACACAGTCACTGCAGCCGTGACAACGGAGCCACCCCGCCCTTCGCTAAGGGACGTGCAGCAGACAAGGGACCCAGGCCCACAGAAGCGAAGCCACTTGCCCGAGGCCCCAGAGCCAGGACTGACCCCAAGCCAGGGCTCTTGCCCTTTATGCTGGGCCACCCTGGAGGGCCCCAGGGTCTGACTGGGACCGGACACCCTGGGGCAGAGTCCTGGCATCCCGCTGGGGGTGTACCATCTATGCGCACTGTGGAGGACTGGGCCTGGGTGTGCCCTGCAGGGTGCTGAGCCTGCGCGGGAAGAACAGGGCCCGGAGGTGAAGGCTGAGCCGAGGTGGGGACTGGTTGCTAACACTTCTAGTGCCTGTTACATACCAGGTCCCGCTCCAAGCACTTGGCTAGATGTCACTTTACTCCTCTTTTTGCTCACAGCCACCCTACGAGGAAGGGACTGTTACCACCCATTTCACAGACGAGAAAACTGAGGCACAGAGAGGGGAGATGACTTCAATCAAAGTCACAAAGCCAAGAGGTGGCAGAGCTGGGGTGTGAACCCAGGGCCTCTGGCTCCAGAGTGGAGCTTGCCATCTGTAAGGTCAGGAGGGGTGAGGCAGCGTGGGAGCCCGGGGCACCCCTCAGCTCACCTGAAATCCACTCACAGACTCACACCCTGGGGCCCAGGAAGATTTAATTAGGACTCAGAGGCTCATTAGCTGCTGGTAATTAAGGTTTTGTGTTTCCTGCTCTCTTGGTTTCTCTAATGAGGCAGATGGTGACCTAGGGAGGGGGGCAGCCCCACCGCATGCCCAGCTCCTACAGCGGGCAATGCCTTCAGACACGCCACCTCTGGGTCTGCCTGCTCCAGGGGCGGAGGGAGCCCTAGAGGCCTGGCCCCCCAACACCGAAAGCCTGGTGGTATCCTGGGGACAGGTGGGAAACCTGCGGCATACTCGTACTGAGAAACTCTTTGTTCATCTGAGAGTCAAATTCAACAGGTACCCTGGGGTTTGTTCATTGGTTTTCTGAACCTGGCCCCCCTAACCGGTGCCCACCCGGGTCTGGAGCAGAGACTGGCCCTGGGGCCCTGTTGTGCTGGATGTCAGGTCCTCGGCGCTGGTTGGTGAGGTCTGCGGCGGGGGGGGGGGGGGGGGGGGGGGGGGGGGGGGGGGGGGGTCGCCTAGGGGAGGGCAGTGTTCAGGCGCTTGAGTCCAAGGCAGCGAACAGCTGGCCCAGCGGTGTCCAGCCCTGTGGCCCCCTGCACAACTACAGGACGTGGCAGGTGGCCGGGAGCCCTGCTGTGGTGGTGTCAGGAAGCCTCCGCCTGTCCCCGCCCTCCCTGTGTGACCAGGACAAGCCATGGCTCCTCAAGGACCGAGGCCCTGCTCCATGACAGTCTCTCTGCCTGACCCACATTACCTAAGTCTCCCCTCCCACCAGGGAGGGGACGGAGGGTCAGAGGCGAGGCCACCAGCCCAAACACACAGCCGTGAGGCTAAATCCGAAACCCAGAGAACCCACCAGCTCCTCCTCAGCCCCAGCCTGGCCCCCAACCCGCCGGCATGGGCCAGCCCCAGCCCGCGGCCAGTGCCCCAGGCTGCCAAGGAGGGACCGACCGAGCGATTGTGGGGCTGTGGCTCCGAGGCGTGGATGGGCCGGTTCAGGCTGGGCCGGCCTATGTAGACATCGAGGGTCTGCGGGAGAGTTCTTAGCAGCTTCAGCAGCGCCCTTTCGTTCACGTAGTTGTCGTCATCCACGTGGCAGAACCACCTGTGGGGGCGGGAGGGGGACAGTGAGCTCGGAGGGGGCTTCCCCGGGGCTGCTGGCCACCGTGCCCCCATAACCAATGAATGTACAGTTACAGGGCTCATGATGAGGGTCACTTTGCCCGGCAGCATCTTGTGTATGCTCTAGAAGGAGGTGTGCCCATTCAGCCCATGGGGACTAAGACTCAGAGAGGTCCGGACACTCGGCCCAGGTGACACAGCCAGTGAAGGGCAGGATCTGAACCCAGACAGTCTGCCCAGAGACGAACCACAGGAGGCCCTACATGACGACATTCACAGGACCCAGCCACTTCCCCTTTTCCCCTCTCTCAACACAGCACCCCGTTCAGGAAGTGGCCTGAGGCAAAGGTCACACCTGCCCCTGGAGACCCAGCTGCACTCACCTCAGCCCGCTGGCCAAGAAGGCATCAAACTCAGCAGCCATCTTGCAGGACAGGGCTGGGTGGCTGTGCTCCGCAGAGCAGTTGGTGACCACGAGGTGGGGCCCTGGAGAAGCAAGGACAGGTCAGAGGGCCTGGAGCAGTCCACGCACTCCCAGTGTACACACAGGGAAACTGAGGTCAGGGAGGGCTGACCTGCCCGGGACCCGGGAGCTGATGGACCATGGGCTGCGCTGGGACCCAGGTGTCCTGGGTCTTGTCTGCCACAGCCCCGCCCCACCCCACCCCCACTTCCAGGGAAGAAGCTTGCTCTCCCCCTGGGTGAAGGGGAATCCCCACAGGCCGAGAGTAAGCAGCCTTGTTTTTCCGGGGGACTCCCAAGCCAGAGGACAGCCACCCCACCCAGGCCAAGCAGTTACCCAGTCTCTCCTGGAGGCCTTCATCCGAGCTGTCCGTGAAGACAAATGTCTGGGAAGGAGAGAAAGGGGTCAGGACTGGGCTCACCAAGGGCAGTGGTGTGGTGGGAGGGGAGCCCCCAGACACACACACCCCACCCCCGTCCAGACACACGCACACCCAGCAGGCCTCTGTCGTCCTTCAGAGACAGACACACACCTTCTCACAGTCACACACGCCCTTAGGACAACCTGACTTTCTCAGCCACGCCCCCACCCGCATCAAACACGCACGCGCACACACACACGCACACACACACAACAGTGGTGCTAAAAATACACTAATACGCTTCCTACCACCTTCTAAGTTCTTCTCTGCTGGGCTGCCAACCAAATTAACCGAGACAGAATAACGGGAGAAAATCCGAATTTTAATCCACGCGCGCGTGAGAAATCCACACAGAGATGGAAGTTCCAGAGACAGGGAGGCCAGGCTGGGCACAGGTGACTTTTGGACAGAGCGGAGAGCGGGGCATGGGTTCGAGAGTTCGGAAGTGAGAGCGGGCGGTCTGCAGGTAGTTGAGGCAGAGTGAAACACACGGGGCAGGAAAATCCCTGTCTGGGCAGCTCGGCAGCAGTGGGGTCCAGGGGTGTCTGCTAAGAGCTTGGGTTCCTCCTGCTGGGGCAAAGATTCTTAAGGTGATTAAGCCCAGGCTCCTCCGGGAGCAGGCTTCTTGCGCAGGAAGGGGGGAGGGTCGAAGGCTCCCTCTGAGTCTTGTTTCTTCACAAACAGCTTCAAATCAATATCCCAGATTGCCGCTTCCGGGGGGCGAGGCTTCGGTTCCCTTCGCAACCCAGCTGTTGTTGACACACAACTCACTGTGTGCTGCACACCAGCCCACACCCGCTCACCGACCGGGCCCAGGGAGCCCGTCAGTCACACAGCCTTGGTGGAGTCTCACCCTCCCCTGCACCCCGCCTTCCCCCACCAGAGTCCCATCTGGCTCCTTCGCTACCGCACAGGCCCGACCCTACACACTGAAAGGAGTCAGACTGCGAAAGGACCCCCACGTTGGGACACTGCACGACTTCGGGAGGCAGCCACAACTTCCACAGCAGGGCCTCTGACGCAGCAGAAATCTCACCTCCCGGCGGTCCCGCTCTCCCGGGCTGGGCAGACACCGGCTGTGTGCACCCTCCTGGTCCCTGACACACTCACGGTGTTGTGGCCTGTGTCCGTGTCACAGGCGGCGAGGCTGAGGCTGAGTGACCCACCGAGGCCGTGCAGCTGGAAAGTGCCGAGCTGAGGTTCAAACCCACAGGCCTGGGCCCTCTCCCTTGCCCTCCAACCCCCCCACAGTCACGACACCCCCCGGCGGGGGGCTCCTCACACTCAAGCCTCAAGACCGAGCTCCCCACTCGCCCAGACCTGCACTTCCTCTCAGTCTCCCTATCTTTCGGGGGCCCAACACCTCGGGGTCATCGTGCCTCCTCTCTTCTCTCCCCCCCACGTCCAATCTGCCAGACAATTCTGTCCGACCAACCTGTAAATGACCGAGGATGCAACCTCTCCCCACCGGCCTCCACGGCCACACTGAGGCCCAGCCCGCCCGCGTCCCCCTCCCGCCTGCTTTGCTGGCGGTCACCTTTACCCTGGGCTCTGTCCTGCCCCCAAGTTGCGTGTCTGTTTTCCACACAGCCCCCAAGGGAGCCAGTAAAAGAAGTCAGGCCTTCCTTCCCCCACTCCCTGACGAACTTTTACCACCAAACAGCCTCCAGATGGAGGAACTTTCTAGAGTTTGGAGCACCAGCCAAATGGGCCAGGGAATGTTTGTTGATGGGCCAGTAAGCCGGAATGAATGGGTGGGGGAAGCGGGAAAGGAGGGGTCCCACAGCAGGGCGTGGGGGCTGGGCAGGGCGCATGGGAATCCTGAGGTTGGCAGGGAGCAGTGGGCAGTGTCCTCTGCGCAAGGGTTACATGTGATTTGTTTAAAGAGGCCCCTGACAATAGTTAAAACTTTGCAGGAAAACAAAGGGCCAGGCAGCCTGGGGGGGAGAGGGGAGGGGTTGGCTGGAGGGCCATCTGCTCCAGAGCAGGGGAGGGGCAGGGCACAAGCTCCCTAACCCCAGCCCCACCCCAGCCCGCCCCAGCCTCAGAGGGGACCGTAGGGAAGAGAAAGCCTCCTCTCAGATCACAAAACAGGCCTCCTCCTGCAGCCCACCCCCTCTGCCCAGGACAAAGGCCCGCACACCAGCTCCAGCCCTCTGCCACAAAGGCCCACCTGCCACCAGGCCGCCCTTAACCAGCTGGGGCGGGCATCGAGCCCTGGAGTTAACCAGCCCAGGCCCCCTCCTAATGGCAGAGCTGAGAGAGGCTCCAAGACCCACCTCTGCTGTGCAGACGGGGAAACTGAGAGCCAAGGTCAGAGAGACAGAAGGGTCAAAGGCAGAGACTGAGGGGACCCAGATGCAGGGGCAAATGTGGGTCCTCCTGGGCCCCTCCTCTTCTCCGTTTGAGGATCCTTCCTTATTTCAACTCTGCCTCAAAGGACAAGATTCTAGACACCGCCCCTTGCACTGGGGCGTGAGGGCGGGTGTTCAACTGAGTGGATTCATCTCCTACCGCTGTGTGCTTAACTGTGCTCAGTTTTCCCGCCCGTGAGGTGGGAAGAGCCAGAGTGCCAGCCCAGGACACTTTCCCCTCACTGCCTCCGTTCCCCCGCCTGGTCGGTGGTTCAAAGGACACACAGCAGATTAACAGGAGAAAATCGAATTTTAATACCTGCACGCAGGCAGCTCCCATGAGCAGGGAAACTCCAAATATAGGGAGACTTCTGGACTAAAAAGGGGGAGGCAGGGAATTCCCAGGTAGATGAGGAGGGAGCATTTGATAAACAGATCCTCACGGGGCCACCCAGAAAGAGCGAGGCAGAAAGGGGGATCCAGCAAACAGACGGTGCTCGAACCCCACCGCCTGTCATGCTTCGTTTGAAGGTGCTGAGGAGGCCGCGCCACTAAACGAGGGCCCCTTCCTGAAGCAGGCTCTTCTGCCGAAGCCCTTTAGGCAGGAAAGGCAGAGGTCTGAGCCTCTTCCTGAATCTGCTGGCTTTCGCTGTTTCCCGTTTGAAATGAACTGCACACCAGGGCGGCACGTTCTGGGGAGACAAGAATGCGCCGCCGACGGGATAACAGCCGCCACTCAGGGTCATCGCGAGGGTTCAGCGGAGCCCTGCCCTGTGACGCACAGGTCCTCTCTCCGGCTGCCTGGATGGCATCTGGGATTGAACCCGGGACTCCGAGGGGCTGGCTGCTGGCCTCCCCTCTGCTGGCCGGGTCCTGCCAGGCCTGCTACCCAGGCTGTCCCCGAGCAGCCCTGGGACCCCGGGTCTCAGCAGGGAAGGAGAGTGCTTCCTCCTCCCGGGCCTCAGTCTCCTCATCCAGGGCAAGGGCACTGCAGTGGCAACCGAGACGAGACAGGAAAGGGCCCCAGACCACGTGAGGCCGTGCTCCCGGGCACAACAGACACAGCGCCATAAACAGGAAGGTCTGTGGGGAGGGCTGGGCTCAGCGACTTCCGCAAGTAAAACCAGATCGCCCTGCAAGGAGAAGCTGTGGGAGGGGTGGGTGCCCCGGGGAAGAGCCTGGGGTGCTGGGGGTCTAGTGGGGAAAGGATCAGCCCAGGGTGCTAGGACATCGGGGCCAGGAAGTCGCTACAGGGGGGTGCCCTCGTCCCAGGGGGCCCTGGCCTCTGCCAGGCATCACCTCTCAACCCTTGGTCTCCGGGAGTCCCTAGCCCCCTCTAGAGGCTCAGTCACTTCCTTTCCTGAGCCACCGCCAAAGTGTGGGGACGGCATGTGTGTGTGAGTGTGTGTGTAAACCTGCCCCTCCAGCTCCCCCAGAGGCGATGGTCCCCAATGCCCCCAAGTCACTGACTTTGCTGGAGGAGGCACTGGGAGCGGGTAGGGGAAGAGACAGACTCAGCCTGTCAGAGCCACCTCTGGGGAAAGACAGGAGCCACGAGCTGTGGTCACCCTCCTGCCTCCTGTCGGTGTGTCCAGCACCACCACTTTGGCTCCACGCATGTGCACACACACACCCAGTCCCACTCGCCGGGCAGGCCCTGCCCTGACCTCCTGCCCACGTCCTCCTCAGCCACCAAGTCACAGCACATACCCTTCCTCCCTCCCTTCCTCGGACACGGCGCCACGGGACATGAGCACAGGAACAGAGGTAGCACTCCCCTTGCACACCCTGGCACCAGAGTCGGGAGGGCAGGGGCTGTAGGAGTTCTGAAAGGATGCCCCCTACTCTGGCCCTCTCCGCAACAGACCCCACCTAGACCATCCCCACTTCAGGGGCTCAGGGGCTCACAGCACCCAGGGCCTGAACTGGAGGCACCCCAGCGGGGGTCATGTCAGCCAGGACTCCTTAGAGGCCTCTGCCCCAGCTGCCCACCATCGATTGCCCCCAATGCCAGGCTGGCTCAAGCTGTGCAGGAGTGAAGCCCACACCGGAGCAGGCAGGGAATGGAGGAATCCCCAGGAGGGACCCAGAAGCCTGGGGCAGGAGCCCAGCCTGGCGCCTACAACAGCCAGAGCAGCAGGCCTGAGGAGCAGCGTCTCCGGGGCCAGGGGGGTACAACCAGGGCCACGGGATCCCCTGGATCCTGGGAGGAAGGGGGAGTGGACAGGAAGCTTCTCCCTCAAGACTGCCAGGGACCCCAACCCAGTAGAAAGACCTCCATGAGTCCCCCAGGCCCGGCGCCACGCCTGGGGCCCACTGGGACCAGCGTGTCACCTGTTCCCTGGTCCTGGAGACCCACGTGTCAAGCAGCAGCTCCAGGCGGGAGCGGTGGAAGGCACCAGTTGTCTTGACGGCGATGAAGACGTCCTGCAGCTGCAGCTGGTGGAGCTGAGGGCTCGGTGGGCTCAGCCCTGGGGTCCCCACGCTGTTCGGGGACAGGCGCAGATGGTACCGAAGGGAGAGGAGCCCCATGCACAGGAGGGTGAGGAGGGCTCCTGCCAGGCCCCTGAGGAGCCGGCACTGCATTGGCTCTGAGTCGCGCCCCCCCTGCAGTGCAGCCCCCAAATCCCAACTGGACGGGGCGGGGAGGCAGGTCAGGCAGGGGCCCCACCAAAGGCAAACGCCTGGCAGGCACCAGGGGCCAATGAGGAGGGGACAGGTGGGAACTGGTGCTCTGGCCCCGAAGGCGGAGCCATGGCAGCCCCTCCGCCTCCACCTCCTGCCACCAGCCAGCCCTCCACCTGCTCTGGCTGCCCTCCCACTGCAGCCCAGCGGGCTCCGGGGCTCCTGGCCCCGCCCCTCCCTCCAGCACAGCCCAAGGGGCGGGGCCGGCCCAGGGGAGCCCCAGAGGTGGCTGAAAAGAGGCAGCTGAAGGGACAGCCCCATCCCTGCCAGCAGCTGCAGTGGGGGTGGGGGCAACGACAAACCCTCCAAGGTCAATAGAAGGGATGGACCCCTCCCTCCCACTCCCCAAAGACTGTCAGCTTAGCTCCACTGACACCCGCTATTTGATGGTGTCCTGGTATCCAGACTCGCAGCTTTTGCTCACACGGTTCCTCCTCCTGGATGGTCTCCCCATCCCCTGCCATCCCCATTCACGTTCCCCCCACCAGGCTTAATTCTCTTTGAACTTTCAGGCTCAGCTCAAGGGTTTCCTCCTTCAGGAAGCCTTCTCTGATGCCCCCCCCCACCACAATTTCCAGGGCTCCCAGGTAGTTTGCTCAGTCCCTTTGGTCTTCACCACAGCACCAGGATTGCTTGTCCTGGGTCAGAGCTGAACACAGAAGGCTCAGAATGATCTAAAATGGTCCAGCAGTCTCTTCACAGAGCCATGAGGGGCCTGGGTCCCTGGCCCACAGGAGGCTCCCTGAGGCCGCCTGTCTGTCCTGCAGTGGCCTGCCGTACCTTACCTCACTCAGCAGCCACTATTGCTGCCTCTCCCCGCCAGGCCAGTGGACAGACAGGAGGCCCTCTCCTTCCGCCGCCCCCATCTAGTTTTGCACAGGGTCACTCACATTTCATCTTTCCCCTGCTAGAACCCTGCACTGACTCCCCTCTCCCTTTTTGAACAAAAGCCAAAGACCACACACCCCTACAGGTCCTTAGTGAGCTGGCCCCTCGTTACTTCCAGCCCCACCTCCTCCTACCTTCCCCTTGCTCTCTCCTCCCCAGCTGCACTGGGCTTCTGGCCAGTCTGGGCACCCACCCATCTCAGGGCCTTTGCACATGCTGCACTGTTCCCGACAGCGCCTCTCCCTCCAGGGCCACACATCTCACTCCCTCACCTCCATCAGGTCTTGACACAAATGTCACCTTGACCCTGAGGCCTTCCCTGGCCGCTTTATTTAAATTGCAATGCCTTCTCTCCAGCCAGGTCCCAGGCCCCCCAGCCTGTCCTTCCCACACCCCCTTTCTGACTGTTCCCTCCGTAGCACTTCCCATCTCCCGGCATCCTGCGTAGTTTCCTCCTCCGTTGTCTGTCTTCCTCACGAGGATAGCAGGGCAGAGATTTCTTGTTCTTATCCACTGAATTCTGGCACGTGGAACAGTGCCTGGCACACAGTGGGAGCTCAGTAAATATTTGTTAATGAAACACAACTGAAGTGGGTGTGGACTGAACCGGGCCTGCGGTGGCCCGTCCCTACATCAGGACTGTGGAACCCAGAGCTGAGCCGCTGGGTTCCCACATCTTCATCTGGACACATGGGTCCTTGGACCGAGGACTGGGCACACAGCAAGGAGGGGAGGGGTTCACTCACTCAAGCGAGAAGAGCCCAGTTGCCTCACCCAAGGAGCCCAGAGCCACCCCCAGTGACCTGCCTTCCTGCCACGGGCAGGTGTGGCATGGCCGAGAGGTCCCAAGGGCTGAGAGAGCCAAGCAGGCACCAAGGAGGAGGCGTCTGCACCAGACCTCAAGAGGCACTGAGAATAAGGCAGCCCCCGCCCCTGAACTCCCCAGCCTCATCTCCTACTACTTCCCAGTGGCCAAATTCAGCCCATTTTCTGCCTCTGAGCCTTTGCTCTTGAGGTTTCCTCCAACTAGTGACCCACTCCCCCAACACCTCCCAGGGGACTGCCAAGGTCATTACCGTTACCAAGAACAGTCATAGGAGGACTCACAACAGCACATAGGCACACAGGGCCAATAAATGCTCCTTGAAGAAAGGAATCTCAAACCCCAAGCTCAAGTGGCACCTCCTCCAGTAAACCTGCCTGGATTTCTCCCACTGGAGGTGACCCTCCTCTCCCTGGAGGAACTCTTGGGGACCTGGTTGCACACCAATGGTTTGCTCCTGGTCTCCTGGAATCAGCAGCCAGGCCCCTTAAACCCCAGACCACACTCTGCTGGCCTCAGTGTCCCCACCCCAGGGAACACTCCTTTGATGTCAGACACAGCCAGGCTAACTGTGGGGGTGGCCTCTCCGTGGGGCCCTCCTCTGGTCATTCAGGGGCAGGTAAGGTGATGCCAGCACAGATGGCGGGCGGCTCTGGGATGAGGCAGGAGTGAAATCTGACCCTCCCCAAGGGTGAGCAGGGACCTGAAAGGTGGTATCAGCCTGAGCTGGGGGCGGGGACAAATGAGAGGAGGGAAGAGGGACCCCAGACCAGGGACGCAAGGGAGCAAAAGGCCACCGACTTCTATGACAAACTGTTTAATGTTTCATAATGTGCAGCTTCTGAGTGAAAAAGGCCCGTTAAAAACCCACGAGCCGTACATTCGGGTGACAGAGCAGCCAGGCCCCTCCCCACCCGTCCCTCCAAACGGGGGCAGGGCAGGGAGTGGGCCGTGAGAACATGGTCCTGGGTGTGCTCACTGGGGACACACGCGTGTTAGCTCCCAAGTATCGTGGGGGTGGGGGACATGACATTTACACAGGAGAGAGAACCACGGACGTGTGTGACAACAAGACACAAGGGGCACAGGTGACAGTGACAAGGGCGGCAACAATGCCCACGTGTGGACATATATACAAGAAATGTGAGCTGGATGGGCGGGAGTCACGAAGGGCGGGCTCAGGACTCCCGTGAGCAGAACAGGCTGAGCGCCAGGCGCCCTGCTGTGCCCGGGGTGGGGGCAGACAGGAGCCTGCCCCTGAGAACGTGGGCATACAAAACTGTACACAGGAGTGAGAACTCAGGCCCTCCGGGGTGAGCAACAATGGAGGGACACGGGCCCACAAGTGGGGACACGGAGACACAGGGGCACACAGGAAGGCCCAGAGCAGCAAGTTTGGGGAAGGCAGGTGGAAGGTCCACCCGAGGGCTCGGGCAGGATCACTCGGAGAGAGCCCAGGGCCAAGCCCAAGGGCCTGAGGAGGCTCAGGACAGGGAGGACCCAGCTCCACCACAGAGACACCAGGGTCCCCGCTGGTGGCTTCCAAAGTGCGTGAGGAAGCCGCAGGCATCCAAAGGGGCCCCTCAGGCCTCGCTGCTGCCGCAGCCTCGGCCGCTGCCACACTCCGCCCACACGAGGCGGGCCTGCTCCTGCAGGATCCTGCCGCGCACAACCTTGGCCAGCTCCTCCGAGTGGCCCCACTCGTGGGCGGGCACCCGTACCCAGGAGCAGGGCAGCCCCCAGAGCGCCTGCTCGGAGCTGCGGCACTGCCGGAGCAGCTCCGAGTCCCGCCAGCCCGGCCGGCCCAGCAGACTCCTGCCAAGAGAAGAGAGTGGCAGTGAGCAGAGTGGGGGACAGACAGACAGACAGAGAGACGGACGACGATGGAGAGCTAGAGAGAAAGGACGAGCGTGGAGCAAGACAGAAAGAGACAGACGGCAAAGAGAGGTGGAGAAGAGACAGAGAAACAGAGACAGGTGCCCCCAGAAAGGAGGGGTTCGGGGTCCTGCCTCACCTGACCTCCCGGACGTTCTTCTCGGTCACCTCCACGTGGATGACGATGGGGTAGATCTCGTGCTGGGCCAGCTCCCGCACGCCCCGAGTGCCCAGCTCCAGCAGGCAGTGCTTCTTCTCAGGGGGCAAGGCTGCATTTTACTTGCGGCCCAGAGACACTAACCTCCCTGCCCCCCCACCCCCACTGCACCCCCTATCCCTATGCCACACCCCAACCCCGACCCTGTGGCCCCATCGCAAGCACAGCCCCCTACAGGGTCCTTCTTCCCCATCCGGAGAGACCTTGGCAGCGAGGGAGGAGCCCAAAGGGAAGGCAGGAGACCTGGGGAAATCGGTCACTCTTCCCCTCTGGACCTCAGTCTCCCCATCTGTAGGGTGGAATTAGCCCCACCCCCTGCCCCACCCCCCACAGTCCCTGCCAGCTCCCAGGAAAGTGGAGAATTTGAGGACAAGGAGGCAAAAACACAAAAGGCATCGGTCAAACACCTCAAGGGTGAGCCACATGAAGCCAACTGCCCCAGCCCACCCGTTTCAGGGAAGGGAAGCCCCAGAAGGAAAGGGACTTGCCCAGAGCAGCACATGCCAGCACTCAGACTGGTTCTCGGGCCCAGAAGGGTGGCCCCACCCCAGCACCCACCTTCCCAACAGACTCCTGGATGGAACGGATCCTGCTGCCCAGCCCGGGGGTGGCAGGCCGGGCCTTGGGGGCTCCGGGCGCTGAGGGTGCACCCTGTTCCTCCCCGGAGAGACTTTCTGCAGAGCCAGGAGAAGCCAGATCAGAGGACCAGTGGTCCTGGATGTTCTGGGCTGCCACCCTGCCTCCCCCTTTCTGGGCACAAAGGCTCACCTGCCGGGCACACCTGGAAGTCCAGCCGGGAGTTGGGCAGGTCCAGCAGGTTCCGGATGAGCCGGGGCGCCAGGCACTCGGGCAAGAGCACCACAGGCCGCAGGGAGGGCACCAGCAGCGGCCGCACCAGGCTGTAGGGCCTGGGGCTCCAGTCCGGCTCTGTGGCAGGGGAGGGGTGCAGAGGAGATGAGGGTGCGGGCAGGGCCCCAGCTCCTCTTCCCTGGGGCAGCCAGCCCCTCAATACTTGAAACCCCATCATCTCAAGTCCCCCACCCTCTTTCCCATTCAGTTCTGCTGCTGCTGTCCCTACACTCACTCACACTCACACACACACACACACACACTGCCCACCCCAAGGCTGATCCAGGAGGTTTCTCCCTGACCTCTGCCTCTCTCTTGCCCCCTACAGGCCATTCTTCACTCTGCAGCCAGAGAGAGGTTTTCAAACTACAAGGTCAGATCTTGTAACTCCCCTGCTTTCAATGCACCAGTGACTTCCCATGACTCTCAGGGAAAAGGCCACATCTTTCCACGCGGGTGACCCAGCCCTGCCAGAGCCCTGGAGTAGCCAGCCTCAGGCCCCATCACAGGTTCTGCTGCCATCTCCAGACACAGGCCTTCTCGGCCCTGAGGAGGCCGCGGCCCCACCCTGGCACCCAGGTCCCTGTTACAAGTGTCTCCATCACAAGCTGGGGGGTGGGGGGAACCACTGTGCCTGCTGGACCAGGAACAAAGCATGACAGAGGTGGCGCTTGATACCCACTTGCTGTACTCAAGGGCCTTTGCACTGGGCTGCCTCCTGCCTGGAACAAGCTACTCTTCATCCCTGACGGCCCCAGTTCCATCAATCTCCCTTCCTACACGGCTTCCCTCACCACCCTCCCCTCCCTGCCCCTCGGAATTACTCCTCCCTCGTCTGGGCTCCCCCAGCGCCCTCGCCCTGATCCGGCCCAAAGCCTCACCCTACTGCCCCCAGGAACCCATGCTGGGATGGCCGCACGGCTATACATGCCGGACAAGACAGGCCGGAGCCCGTGCGCGCCCCACGCTCGCACAGACTCCTGAACACACCTGGACACGTGCGCCTGCCCCACTGAGTGGCTCCCTCAACCCTGGAGGCCTGTCCCCACCCAGGGGAGCCTTGTTTCCCAGGCCCCTGGCATGGGCCCCGCCCCACCGGAACTCCCACAACAGACCCTTCCAGGCCGAAGGTGCACCCAGAGGCGCACCCCTGAGCCCTACGGCGGCCCCGGCCACACCTTCACACCTGCGCACTCACCTGAGCAGGGCTCCAGCAGCAGCTGCTCGGGGGCATCCCCTGCGGCGGGCCCAGCATGCTTGGGCTTCACCAGCCGCAGCTGATCCAGGGCTCGCTTCTTCAGCTGGGGAGGACAGAGGGAAAGAGGGGTGCCTGTGAGCTCTGCTCCACCCCACCATCGGGGTGGGGGCAGAGTGACTGGGACCCCAGGCACAGGGGGCCCCCGTGCCACCACTGCTCAGGCACCATGGAAGAGCCCCTTCCTACTGGGCCTCCCTCTGTCCCCCCACCCCCAGGCCAATGCAGCTCCCCAGACAGGCGAGGATAATTATTGCTAAGGGCCCAGGGAAGCGAACCTGTCAACCAGCTAGAGCTGGGGGAGCCTTAGGTCTGCCCTCCCCCACTTTACAGGCGGGCAAACTGAGGCCCAGAGACCAGAGGAACCTAAGGTCACAGAAGAGACACACTTTGGTGTCTCTTCCAATGACTTAGCCACATGGCCTGGGGGAGGAAGAGTGATGGAACCAGTAATGGCAGCGTTCATTACACCAATAGCTGGCAGGTGCTGGGCGCCTACAATGACGGACACCAACGAGGCCCCAGGCATGCACAAACCACTGCGGCCTTCTATGCCAAGGGGCCAGGCAGACAGTGTCACTCCCTGTCTCACAGACGAGGACTCAGAGCCTCCAGGGAGGGTCAGGTGGTTGTCCACGGACACTCGGCTGAGTCAGTGGCAGAGCTGGGATGAGGCTCCAGTCCGGCCCCAGAGCCTGCACTCCCAGCCCCTCTCCAGTGCCGCAGCCTCACTCTGCCCAGGAGGACGGCCTGGCCCAGTCCTCACCCAGAGATTGGAAAAGGGGGTATGACTTGTTTTGTCAAGTGCTTACTGTGGGCCAGGCATGCTCCTGAGCACCAGGCACTCTGTCTCACTTAACCTCTCAACCACCCTGGTCCCGCATCCTGCTAATTCTACTTGCTGGCACACGGATGATCAACCAAGTCCAGGTGAGGGGGACAAGGTGGGTGTCCTTCCTCCCCTCCCCCAGGGCTCCCCGAAAATAAAGCCTGGCCTCTCCATTTTGGACCCCAGCCTGGCAGCCACTCTCCCCAGACCCACACCCAGCTGGTGCAGCCCTGCTTACGTTACTGCGGGACCCTCGGTGCCGGCTGGCAGACAAGCACTTCTCCTGAACTTCCAGAAGCTGCTGGGCTCTGGGGGAGCAGGGGGGAGTCATGTCGTATGTTTGTAGAAGACAGAGAGCTCCTCATCTCCTCTTCTCTAGCCCCGCCCCTCTGCATCCTGTTCCAGAGGATGGTGAAGGATTGCAGAGGGAGAAAGAGGCCCCACCCCGGTCCCAGCTCCCAATGGGACCCCGTCCCCAGGCTCCTAGCTCTGGGTCACCTCTGGTAATTGGGCACCGTGCCCCGGTCCAGGTCCCGCAGCGTGAGGGGGTCGACCCGTGTGCAGAACCACTCCTGACGCCGCTTGTACATGGGGTCCACCAGCCGCAGGATCTCTTGGGCTTTCACGCACAGAGCATGGGGGTCTGCCCGCTCAGGCAGAGGGAAGTTGGCTCGAATGTAGAAGGGCTCGGTGCCCAGCCCCTTCACCCAAGTGTCTAGGGCCTCGTGGAAGGACTGGCAAGCTGGGCGTGGACAGGGCAGGGGGTGGCAGGGAAAACAAGAAGAGGATGAAGTCAGGGACTGGATGTGGCCCTCCCCAAGCCCAGGCGGCCAGGATCCCACTTTCCTCTCTTTAAAGGGACACTCTGAGACCCAGAGAGAGCAGGACTTGCCCCGGGCCACCGAGCCCACTTGGGACAGGAGTAGGATTCAAACCCAAGAGTCTGGACTACTGGCCAGTGTGCCTTTCACTACTAGCTGCTTCCGGAGGACAGAGGGAGGGGACAGGAACAGACAGCCAGCAAGAGGCAATGACACAGGGGACAGGGGCTCAGCTGAGAGTCAGGAGATGGAGCGTCTCCCTCTCGGGCCCCAGCTGTCCCACCTCCACAGCCTGGACGAGACCTCCTGTGGGCCCTTGGCCTTAGCTCTGACCTTCTAGGAATGGTGAGTTCCCAGTCCCCCCCCAGCCCCTGCAGGCCAGACTTACCCTTAGAGTCCAGCAGGAAGGGGAGTGTGGACACTGGGTTCCAGAGCAGGGTTCTCTGCTGGGCTTCACCTTCCAGACCTGCCCCCTCCAGACCAGCAGCCTCGGTCCTTGGCTGGGAGACAACCCAGGCAGGAAGGGAGAAGAGTCAGCTTCCCAAGGCAGGGCAGCCCTGGCGCTGGCGGAAGACGGAGTGGGGCTGACCATGCCTCACAATTCAGATGTCCACCTCAGTGGGCAGGCAGACTGCCCCCTTCAACAGGGTTCTCCACCCAGTGGGTTTATCCAGGTCCTTCCCATATTTAAAAGCAGGATTCTGTCAAGGTGCTGTCATTCTGCCCCACCTCCCAAGCCCTGCCCAATCAGATTTCATTTAATGCTGCCTGGGGCGGGGCAACCAGCAGTTAATCAGTGAGCCTGCCCCCTCTCTAACCAATCCCCAGTAACTCCGCCCAGTGACCTAGATCCACCAATCAGAAGGCATCCAGACCTGGGTAAAGCACTAACCCCGCCCAGCCTGGAATAGAAGCGGGGCCTCACCTCTCTCGGTTCCACCCTGGCAGACCCTGGCCCAGAGAGCACCCTCCGGACCACAGTCCCAGACAAGCTGTCCCCAGGAAACGGCAGGCCCTCTGGGCCTCTGTCCTGGGATTCGGGTCCCCCAGGGGGGCTCCGGCCAGACACATGGATAGCCAGAGACCTGAGAAGAGGGAAGGGGGATGGAAATTAGAGTTCAGTCAGCATTTTGCTTCAGTTCCACATTCTTGGAAAGTGATAGCGACTCCCCAAGTACGCCACGACTCCCACCCCTGCCCAATGCACCTGCCGTGCCGCTGCCTGGAATGCACTCCCCCCGCCCCCCACTGGCAAACTCCACCATCCTTCAGGGCTCAGGCCAAAAGCGACCTCTCCTGCCCAGACTCCTGCAAAGGGCGAGGTGGGGCTTCCTGCAGAAGCACCTGCACCTCGAATGTCCCCTTTTGTTGCCTCCATCAGGAAGGATGCCCTCAGAACCAGGCGGCTGCCACATTCCACTCCGGATCCCTAGCACCAAACCCAGCACCTGGCACATAGTAGGTGACGAATCAAACCTTGCTACACCCACGGACTAGGAAGGAAGGTCGCCATCAGATCACAGTGCAGATCAGAAATGGTCCCAGCCAGCAGCCGGAGCACACAGGGTGTGGCTTCCCAGAGGAAGCCGTGGCTGGGCTGCACCATGGTCAAGAATAGAAGCACTTCAGTAACAGAGGAGACGGTGTTCCAGGCTGGGGGGGCCGGGGGGTGATGAGTAAAGGTGTGGGGGACAGAATAGCGGGCCGTGGCAGAATTTCATGACAATAATAATAATAATAGCAGCTGACACTTACTGGAGGCTTCCCACATGCCAGACACCACTCGAAGCTCCATGCCCTCCTTAACTACTCATGCCTCCTGGGAAACAGCTCCCAGAAAAGGCCGGCCGCAGCCAGCCCACACAGGGCACAGCATCTGGCCCACCTCTTGTGGACAGTGGGAGATACTGATGATTGAGACAAAGAGTCACCAAGGTCCCCAGTGTGGCAGGGCTCTCTGCCTGTCCCTGGGTGAGAACGGGTGAGGCCTGACGGCCAGGCTCACAGACAGACCCCCTGGCCCCAGGACAGAAAAAAGGAGAGGCCAGGGTCAGTGGGTGTGCCCCAGCTGAAGAAGTGGCCCAGGGCAGAGCCCAGGCATCCACCTACCTCCCCACCCACCCTCCAGCAGCAGCACACAGCCATACTGCCCCCTGCTGCCAGCCTGGGGTCAGCAACACTACAAGGACCTTAACCCAATCAGTACCCAAGCAGAGGGGGGGAACTTTGGCCCTGGGGAGCCCATCTTGGCTCCTGCCCCCTCTGTCAAAACCAAGAGCCAGGCCTGGGGGTGGGGGGCTGGGGGGGGCTAGACATGGGTGCTGGAGACATCAGAGCTGCCTTCACAGGTTCCTTTGGCCCTGGGACTGTTCTATGGCATCGAGGTGGCATGGGAAGGCCTGTGCAGACCCAGGAGGCCGAGGCCAGGCCTGGCTACACTGCCCGCTGGCCTTATGGCCAGAGCAACACAGTCCAGTTCCGAGCCCCAGTGTTAACTGTGCCGGTGAGCTGGCTTCCTGATTCCCAGCCACTGCATCCGTGAAGCAAGGACAGGGACAGCACCTGTCTCCCACTTCGAGTGTGAGGGCAGACGAATGGAAAGACAGTGCAGGTGGAGGGGGCCTCACACTGCAGGCCTGTTCCTAAGTGGGAAGTGAAATTCTGGTTTTTAACACCACGGAACAGAAAATGTAAGCCTGTCTCCCTTCAAGTAAACACAACTATTGCCTCATACCCCGTGTGCCTCCGGCATGTGTATGATGGGGTCTCCCTTACTGTGGGCTGCAGACAGAAGAGTTTCGGAAATGTAGCCCAGAGGGTGCCGGCAGGAACCCTGGTGCCAGACGGCCTGGCGACTGACCCTCCAGTCCTCAGCAGCCCCTCTGCCTCTTCCTATCTCACTGCACATGCAAGGAGCCGAGACAGGGGGCCTCCCAGAGCAGTGCCCGGTAGGAACCGAGTTCCCCGGTGGAAATTAGACAATCACTGTTCTCAGGTGTCATTCTGGACACACTGCCCCGGGGCCGGGGGCGCTGCTTCCCCGCCTGTTTTGAACCCATCACAGCTTCCCCAGACCAGGGCTCCACACCCCTGCCCCAGCACGGCCCTCCGCTCCCTGCAATCCCAATGTCAGGGCAACAGGACCCTCCAAATCCAAAGTTTTCTGACTTATTGCCAACTCCCGTCGCTTCCTGAAGACGCAGCTCAGGCGGCCCCCTCCAGGGTCCCCCTTCCCCACCTCACTGAGGGACCCAGCAACTTCCCTGAGGCTCCTAGCCCCTGGCTTCCAACTCCCAGCACCCGGAGGCTGGCTGAGGGCAGGGTCCCCATCAAGTCCTTCTCAGTCCCAGGCCTCAGTGGACGAACAGGAAGCAGGGGACAGAGACCTCCTGGGGCTCCCGGGTCTCCAGCAACACAATCCTATGGATCCCCAACCCTGCCCATGGGCAGGGTGAAGGATGAGGTAACCTGCCCACCAGGTGAGGGCTCCCAGCTCCCCTCCCCAGTATGGGGCCAGGAGATCAGGCCACAGGGAAACGGCGGGGGGGGGGGGGACTGGGTGACTGGGTGGTCCTTCGCTCTGCCAGCTCAGAGCAGGGACAGCATGAGGGGCCTGGGTGAGGGCTCCAACCCCACCCCAGGGTGCTGAGGGAGACCTCTAGGCAGTGTAGACTGCTGTGTACCAGGTCAGAGACCTCTGCAGCAGGGACTGGAGCAAGCCACACATATTACCTCATTTAATCCTCCCAGCAACCCTACAGGAGACATCTGTTATTCCTTCATGTTAGAGAACAGGGAAACTGCGGCACCGGAAGTTATAATGTAACAAGGGCTGCACCACTGCTAGGGGGTGGAGTCGGGCAACGGGCTATTCAAACCCCTGGGTGAGGATGAAGCCGCCATGGGTCCTGAGTCTGTGTGAACAGGGGCCGGCAGGGGTGTGTCCTGCCAGGGCCACGGCACCTGATGCTGTCCCCACACCACTCAGCCCCTCACTGCCGCCCAGCCCGTCCACCTGTCCGTCTGTCCTTCAGCTACTCCAGCACCCCTACCACCCATCTCCCCCGCCCCGCCCCAAGGCCGTGTGAGCCCAGCAGGGGAGACAAGGGCTGAAAATAGCTGGTATGACGTGAGTACTGAACACGAGTGTGAGGGTCAAAGTGACTCAGATGAGCCCTGGCCAGGTGGCCTGGTTGGTTGGAGCATAGTCCTGTACACCAAGAGGTTACAGGTTCGATCCTGGTCAGGGCACATACCTAGGTTGTGGGTTTGACCCAGAGGTAGGGCGCACACGGGAAGCAACCGAACCATGTTTCTCTCTCACTCTCTCTCTCCCTCCCTCTCTCTCTATAATAAATTCTTTTTTAACGTGGCTTAGATGGGAGGAAGGCACTGTGGAATCCCCAACCGCACCCCTATCTGGCCTTCGGACAGATCCCTGACACTCCGAGCCGCATTCTCCTTATCTGAGTGACAAGGCTGAAAATGCCAGCCTTGCAGGCTCCTCAGGGCTGAGCAACAATATTAGCTATGCTCTCACTTTCCCACTCGTGCAGAGCCGGGCGCAGCTCCAGGCGCTCCACAGGAATGCCCCCACAATGACCGAGGGGCCAGGCACCACTGTGGCCCCATTGTACAGGGCAGGAAACTGAGGCACTGGGAAATTGAGTGACATGCCCAAGATTCCAGAGTAGCAAGAGACAGAGCCGTGACTGCAGCCGACGCCCACAGTCCCTTCCCCACTGTGCTGTCCCGTGGCCCCAGGACACATGCTCCAGCACCTCACCTCCCTCTCTGCCGGGCCCGAGGCCTCTTTCTCTCCTCGTCCACCACCCCTGCGTCCACCCACATCTGTGTTCTCCCCTTCACCCTCCTCCCCAGGTGCAGTATGGGCTGCAGAGCTGGCCCCAGGATCACGTGGCTTCTGTCCCTCCGCCACATCCCGGAGCCCCCTGGACAACGGCCAAGACCCCTTTCGCAGGCCTGAGCTGGAAGGAGGAAGGGCCCAGTCAGGCAGGAAGGGAGGAGCCTCCGCCCCTTCCCCCCGAAGCATGTCCTGCACAGGGAGAAACAATGTCACACTGGGCGCAATGCCGGGGGGTGCGGGGCCAGGGGCAGGGCCCTGGACATGGGCCTGGCCAAGCTGCTTCCAGGAGGAGGGAGGCCCCCGGTGCTGCTCTGCCCCGATTTCCTGATGACCTGTTCCCTATCTCTGGCATCCCCACTTTCCAGCTCTGACATCAGTGCTTCCTACGCCCTTTCCAAAGCCCAAGTCTGATCAGGTCACTGTGGACTTAGGCCAGGGCACTCTCCAGCTGTGTAACCTCGGGCAAGCCCCTTCACCTCTCTGAGCCTCGGATTCTTCCTCTGTGGAACGGGGACAGTCATACCGCTGCCTGCCTCCCTGGATGGAGAGAGTGCTCCATGGCAGCCAGCAGTGGGCCTGCAGTTAGGGACAGCTCAGCCCTCGCAGGCTTCCCAGAGGGCACCAGCCCAAGTCCACGCTCTGCCTGCCTGACTCACATAGCCTGCTGTGCTCGGCCCTCCAGCCTTCCCCTGCGTGCTCCGGTCAAGGCCAAACTCCAAGCCCATGCCTAGACAGCCTCTGAGCTCTCTTCCAGTCATCCAGCTGCCCTCCCTCCCTACCAGCTCTCTCGCCAGGGCTGAGTTCAAAGGTCACATTCTCAGCCCTGACTTCTCCCCCTCCCCCGCCGAGGTCTGAGGTCTGCTGGGAACCTGGCAAGAGAGGCCACTCATGGACACAGAGCTCACCGCCTGCAGCGCAGTCTGAGCCAGCGTGTTTTGTGACTGCCATCACAGGGCTGTGTCCAGCCCTGGCCGAGGTGGCCTCACCCCACTCAGCACAGCACGAAGCTCTGCTGGGCAGGGCAGTCTTGCAGGAGCTCAGAGCCAGGAGGACAGGCAGAGTGTTGGTGTTGGTGTCGGTGCGAGTAACAACTACCATTTACTAAGCACCTACTATGTGCCCGGCAAAGTTAGGTGCTTTACTGACGTGAGTGCTAGGCCCCAAACACCCACATGCAGAAGAGACGGATCGCTGTCCCCTCTGGCCGATGAGGAGACTGAGGCGCAAAGAGGCGAAGTGGCCGGTCACACGGACAATAAACGGCGGTGACAGGGTTGAACCCAAGGTCAGCCTGTGTCTGAAAACCTTGCTGTTCTGACAGCCGCAGAAAGGGAAGGCTCAGCTTGCTGCTCCCTCCCACCTTGCCCCGCTCCCCCAGCGTCCCCTTCGGCGCCCTCCATGCAGCTTTGGTACCTGTTGAAAAAGTCCAGGCCGCAGCCTGGTCTGGACTGGAGACCGTCCGGCTTGCCCAAAGGCCACACGCTGTCGGAGGACGAGGACGAGGAGAGGCCGGGGGACCAGGGCTTAAGCGTTACGCTGTCTGAGGAGAAGGGGTGCGGGTCAGGGGTGCTGGACTGAGAACAGGGGAGGACCAAGGACAGCTCAGGGCCCAGAGGCCAGCGGCCTTGGCAGGCTTGAGGCCCTAAGAACACTCTGGACCCCCTGGGCTAAGGGCCATCCTGGGCCTGCCAGGATGACTATTCAGTCCCCTCGAAGAGGGGGTAGGGTGGACCAGAACTGAGGAGGAGCCCCACACAGCCTGGCCAGGACCAGGGCTGAGCTCAGGGTACAGCAGCCTCTCCCCAAGGTCCCCTGAGCAGAGCCTTCTGCCTGGCCAGGGCATGGCAGCGCCTCGGGGAGGGGGACACGGACCAAGAGCAGAGCAGGCAGCAGAGGCCTCAGGGGAGCTAAACAGCTACCTCCGGGGTGAGCCCTCCCCATGGGGCCCCTGGGGGCCTCACCTGTGATGTCTGACATGCTGCTGAAGGACCTGGGAGGAGAGAGGGCAGGGAGGGGCAGGAGCTGAGGCTCAGTGGGCGTCTGCCCCACTCCCTCCTCCTGCCCCCACGCCACCAAAAGCTCTTGCAACCCCCAAGCAAATGCAGGCTGGACCCAAGGTGGGGGCCCGCGCACAGGGTACTCAGGCCACATGGCTCCCCCGAACCCACTGGGCAAGAAGTGGACCTCTTGACCTCAGCCCTGGGGTCTCCTCCTGGAGTGCCCTGGCCCCTCCTCTAATGCCACAGCCTCTAGGAACCCTGCCCTGACCTCTCACCCTCACGTCTACATAGTCATTCGGGGCTCCTAGGCCTGCCTGCCAGTCTAGACCACGACCCCCCATCACACGCTCCGTTCACAGGAGATTGATTCATGCAACCAAGCCTGCGCCTGGGACCCTCGCCAGGAGGGAGGCAGGTCACCCCCATCCCTGGTCCTGCCACCAGTGGAGGGGGCTCAGTTCTCCTGGACCCGCTGGCTGCAGATGCTCAAACCCGGGGCCAGCCTGGTGGCCGGGGGCCCTGACCCCTCTACACACCCCAGTCCAAACCATCCAGCTTCCCTGGGTCCACAAACTCTGAGGCTTAGCTCCTAGTGGCTCTCCTGCCAGCCTGCTTGGCTGGGGACACGCTTGTTCTGCCCTTTGGCCTTGTCTTAACCCCTGACCTTAGTCACGCCTGACTCTCAGGGCCTGCATTTACAGCGCTCTAGCCATTTAAAGGCAGTAAAGGCAGGGGACTGCCTGGAGTTGACTCTGGCTTTCGGGATTCTGGGAGGGGCCTGCTTACCTCTTGGCCAGGGCAGGGTCCTCCTCCCGCTGCCTGCGGAGGATGGAGCCAGCGCTGGGCGGGAAGGGCAGGATGGACAGCCGGTTGATCTCCTTCTCACTGTCCATGGCTTCCTCCTGCAGTGTCACGACAGGGCCCGCGTCACCCCCTCGGCACCTTCCCACAACTCCACGAACTGGGAACTGGGGCCCAGAGCGGAGGAGTGGGCTCTGTGAGGTCCAGCTTCCCCAGCGGGACCCCCCCAGGTCTCCTGGTGCCCAGTCCCAGCACAGAGGTGGCTCCAGATGAGTTTAAACAAGGTGCTGGGCCCCCGTGGGCCTCGGTTTCCTCCTCTGGGACACGGGCCCGTCAGCACACTGGAGAGCACTTGACATGTTAGTCGTTATGTGAACACTAACAGAACCCTCACACTCGGGTGGGTGGGTGTCTTACCATGGTGTGGGGCTCAGGTGCCCCTGTGACAGTGGCCTCTCCGGCTGCTTCTGGGCCTCCCAGCAGGGAAGGAAACTCGCTCAGGCTCCAGGTGCTGCTGAGGTTGGAGCACAGGGAATGGGAGGAGGTGCAGGCCTGGGAGAGGCAGGGGGAGGGGCGAGGTCAGCAGTGCTGGGCTGGGGACCAGGGCCAGACTGGCCACAGTCACCTGCCGAACGCCTGCCCTGTGCACCTCCGGAGAAGAGGCTCCCTGTCAGAGTGCTCAGCCCGGAGGACACAAACTAGAAGCGAGCAGACATAAAGGACACGGCCCCACGCTGCCAAGGAGTCGGGAAGGCACTCGAAGGTCCACCCGCCTGGGGCATCAGAGCACTTTCTGGAGGAAGCATGCTCTGACCTGACAACGCAAGGATAAGTGGATGCTACACAGATGAAGTTGGGGGGGGGGGTGTCTAGGCAGATGGAACGGTGTGTGCAAAGGCCCTGGGGCAGGACTATGACACGTTCTAGGATTCGAAGGCTGAGGCCCAGAGAACCAGGCCAAGGGAGGATAGTAAGGGCTTTGTCTTTACCTAAGAGTTAAATTAAAAAAAAAAAAACCCACTGAGGGTTTAAAAAGTGCGAAGTCATGACTCACACTGTCCTTCTCCTGTTCCCCTAGGTGTTAAACACATGGCCAGGTGATTATCTCCAAGCAAAATCAAGATAGGAAAAGGCAGAGTTCCTGGCAGAAGTCCAAGAACTAGTGTCTAGTGTACAAGGGGCCTCGGGGGCACAGCTTCCGTATTTGCTGGCCATGTGACCTTGAGCAAGCCCCTGACCCTCTCTGGGTCCTGGGCAATGAGGGAATTGGACTAGCGGGACTCTACACAGCTTTTAGAGCCCGTGGTTTATATCCCAATATGCTCCGGGCCCTGGGGCAGCTGGGCTTCTCCAAGGGTACGCAAAGACAGCCTTCAAACTAGTGTCCCAGGAGCAAGCCCCACTGTCTTGGTCCCTGACACAACCCCCCCAGCTGGGGACATTCTCCACCCTGGCCAAGAACTGCCCCCAAATTCAGGGTGAGGCTCCAGCCAGGACCCACATATTTCCCTCCCTAAACCTGTGTCTTCTCAAGCCCAGGTGTGGGTTCCCACATAATCCCACTCCTGCCGAAGCCCCCACCCCCCCAGTCCTGCGAGTCCCACAACCAGCTGAGGGCTCCTGCCAGTTCCCCCATATTCCCACCCTCAGCTGCAACCTCCCACCAGGTCCTACGTGTTCCCCACCCTGGCCAAAAGCTCCTGCCAGGACCCCAGAGTGCCCACCAGGACCCTCCACTCCAGCCCTGGTCACCTTGAGGCAGGGGCCACCCTGAGCCCGCTGCAGCTGCGCCTCCAGCAGGGCCTTGGTGCCCTCCAGGCTGGTGAGCGTGGTCAGCAACTCGTCCCGCTCGGCCTCCAGGCCCCGCACCTGCTTGCGGTACTGGTCCTTCTCAATGAGGCTCTGTGAGTACTGCAGCTGGATGCGGTCTCGGCTCTGGATGGCCTGGGGAGAGCGGGTGGCATGCTGACTAGGTGGTCCCAGCCTCCGCCCACACACGCAGGGCGCTGGCAGGAACAGCGCTTCCTGTGTGCCCGGTCATGGGCTTAGTTATTGACTCACTCAATTGGCGCACTCGCTCCCTGAGTTCAACAGTCTCATCACTCACCCTGAGATAAGACGCTGGGGCAGCAAGCACGGGGCTGGGATTCAAACCCAGGCAGTCTGGCTGCAGCATCCAGGCTCTCGCCCTTTCCCAAGAACAACTTAAAACCTCAAGGCCCGCTGTGTGGGGCCATCTTCATTCCCTGCAGCCCAGCCTAGTGCAGGAAACCGGATTCCAACCCAGCCCACTGCATCCCACAACTTCCCCCCATCCCCACCGCCCCATGAAGACCAGGGTCTCTGAGCACCAGGCCCACGCCTAGACCCACCACCCACTGCCTCCAGGAGAGCTGGGGCCAGAGGCCCAGCAGCCAGGAGCAACGGGGTGACGTGCAGAGCCCTGAGCCCACCAAGACCACAAAATCTGAATGTCCAGGATGAGGCCTTGAATCAGCCTTGTCGCCAAGCCGGCCAGGGGATTCCAAGGCCCATTCCAGTGTGCAGACTTCAGCTGCTCCAGTGGGATTCATGCTTGATGCAAGGACCGAGCCTCCCGCCCTCCCCGCTGTATGGCAGCCTCGCGCAGGAGGCCTGGGGGCCTAGAGGAGGTGGCCTGGGGCCTCAACCCACCCGGTGGCCTCTGCCTGTGACAGGGGCGTCACCCAGAGCCTGGGAGCCAGGACTTTTGAGAATCCCTTCACCAGTGAATATTTGCAAGCACCGCCCCTGGGCAGGCCTTCTTTTCGACGTGGAAAGAATAGGGACTCAAGAGTAGACAGCCGGGACCAACTTCCCCACCTGTCCCAGGGGCTCGGGCGAGGCAGGTGTGTGCAGGGCGAGGCCGGCGTATCTCCAGGGCTCAAGGCCCCACGTCCATGTTTCCCCGGCCTCCCTGCTCCCTCCTGAACCATCTGTGCCCTGAGAAAGTCTCTTTCCTGCCCTTCTACTTCCATTCGCTTCCCCCCCCCTCACCGGGCCGGGGCCTCGCGCACAGCAGGCTGGGCTCACCTGGTCCCGCTCCTTCTCAATCTCCTCCAGCTGGGCCAGCACGGTGGCCATGCGGTGCTTGTACAGGTCGCAGTCCTTCTGCAGCGTGCGGTGCTTCAGCCTCAGGTCCTCCATCTCCTGCAGGTACTGCAGACGGGCCAGCAGAGAGGCAAGGGCGCAACACGCCCAGGTGAGACCACCGTGTCGGCAACCAGGGGACGCTGACCAGCGGGTACCCAGCAGGTCCAGGGAAAGAGGCCTGAGCCCCCAAAACAAGCGTCCATCCCATCTCCCCAGATGGGCCTGACCTCCCCTCGCCTCACTGGGCCTCAGCGGCCTAATCTGTAAAATGGGACTGACAGTAATAATGACCTCCCCCTTCCACTGCGGTCTGCTCCCTGGCCCTGCTCCACCCCTTCCTCAGCCCTCATCAGCCTCCGCCATGGGAAGCAGTTGACTTGGGTTGCGTGTATGGCCTACGGTTTTCTCCCCTGCTAGAACAGAACTCCCCAGGGACAGGGACGTTGCTTTGTTCACGACGTGTCCCAATAAACACTCGAGACTGAACGAGGGCCCAGCTCCCAGCACAGAACCTGGCACACCTGCAGGAAAGGCCGGCTCCAGTGAACTGGGGACACGCACCACCGTCTCCTCTCCAGGAGCCTCCGCAGGCTGCTTTCAGAAGGAAGGTGGGGGCAGGGCGGGGTGGGGGTGGGGGGTGCACTGCGGTGCTACCTTGTCCCGGAGCTCCTCGGCCCACTGCAGCTCCCCCTGCACAGCGTGCAGCTTCTGGCACAGCTCCTGTCTGCTGTCCTGCGCCTCCCGCCAGTCGTGCTCCAAGATGTCCAAGAGGATGCGCTCCGAGCCTGGGGCCCCCGGCTGGCTCGCCTCCTGAGGGTCAGAGGTCAGGGCTGCCTCGGCATCCGGCCCAGGGCCCACCTCGGGTGTCAGGGAAGGGGACACATGGCCCTCAGCCCTCAGCCCCACCCCACTAGCTCTGCCACCTTGGCCAAGGGCCTGGCCCTCTCGGGACCTCGGTTTCCATGTGCAGAGTGAGCAGGGCTCCGCCAGCTCTGCCCGCCCTCCGGGGAGCACCTGGGTGTGCATGAGGTAAGCGGATGAGGGCTTGCGTGGACAAGTTCAGCCAGGGCCTTGTTCCTGAACAAGAACTGGGCACGCTTTCTCTTGCTCTAGTCCCCACCCACCGCCCAGGGCAGCAGATAGGTGGCTACTTCCAAGCCTATTCTGTACCTCGGATGGCAGCTGAGCCTGGCTTAGGCAGGTAGACCATGGGCCCAGGATCCGGCCCCCAAACCCACGTCCCAGCCCAGCACCCCCGACCCTATGAAATACACCAGAACCCTGGCTCCCATCCCCCACCTCCTATGTGGGGCAACGGCCAGGTGACCAGCCTGCACTGCCACTGACCTGCCATAGGACACCCAGCAAGCCCAAGGCCACCCAGACCTCAGGGGTCTCAACCTTTACAGGGCCACAGACTCTTCCACAAATCTGAGAGAAGCTGGGGGCCCTGCCCCAAAAGAAAGCTCACACACAAAATCAGGTGCACAGTATTGAGGCATTCAGAGACCCCCTGGGGCCAGCCAGCGACCTCAGACTAAAGGCCAGAGAGAGCAGAGTGCCGGGGGCTCACCACAGGAGGCCACCAGGCCTCAGCCCCCAGTGTGGACTCCCATCCTCTGACCACTGCACCCCCACCCGGAGCCACCCCTTACCTGCTGCCGGCCCTCCTGCAGCTCCTGCAGGGATGCCGTCAACCGCTGGTTCTCAGCCCGCAGCTCAGAGACCAGGTCCACGCTGTCCGGCTCTTTCTCCTTCTCCTCGGCCCCGGGGAGCGGCCCCCGGGCCCTGCGCAGCAGCGTGCACTCTTCCTCCAGCTGGCCCACCTTGAGCTTCAGCTGGTCCACCTGGGTGCAGACACACGGCTCAGCCCAGGGCGGGACCCTCGGAGGCCAGCGGACAGAAGCCCTGCTCCGCACTCCCGGGTGCCCCCCAGACCCGCAGGGGGCCCGGGCAGGAGTGCTCCTGAACTGGTCCGTGAAGAAAGTGCAGGCTGGGCAGATGCAATGAGGAAGGAGCGGGGCAGAGGGCCAAGCCACCCTCCCAGGGGACTCTGCACCATAACGCCCTCATCTGTCCACCCGTCCCGCAGTTCTGACACAGGGTACAGGCTGTGGAGCCCAGCACCCGCATAAGGGAGGAAAAGGAGGAACAGAGGGAGCCAGGGTCTGCGCCCAGCTCTGCCTCTAACTCAGCACGGCCTTGGGCGAGTCACGGCCCCTCTCTGTGCCTCAGTCTCTTCGCCTCCCAGGGAAGAAGAGGAAGAGGATGGTCTTGAGGGTCTCACCCAGGCCAAGAGTCAGAGGGTTCCCAGCCACCACCCCCCAAGAAGGTCGGGCTGTTAGTTCATCTCCAACAAGCACTCCAAGCCCGGGGTGCAGGTTTCAGTTGTCCCACTTTTACCCTCCATCATCCTAAGCAAGTCACTTGCCTCCTCAGGGTCTTAGCTTCCTTGTGGGTAAAACAGGCCCGTTCAACCCCTGTCCCACCCCCAGCCTCCCAAAGTCACTGCAAAAACCAAACGGGACGGAAGGCGGGCAGAGACCTTTACACTGGCAGAGGCTGGCTACAGAGCTGCCGGCGTGTGACCGTGGCTGTCTTCACAGCTTCACACAAAATCCCGACCTGCCACCTGTTCAGTGATGCAGCCAGAAGCTGGCTGGGGTGGGGGTGGGGGTGGGGGGCAGCTGAGCGCCGCCTGCTGAGCGCAGACAGGCGTGATCAGTCTGCTGGACAGTGAGCGCACTCAGCCAGAACTCTTTCCCAAAGGCATGTGGGGTCTGGGTTGGCTAGACGGTGACAAGAGGAACCACAGGTGGCAGCCACAGAATGAAGTCAGTGTTGGGAAAAGGCACAATGACCTCTGGCGCTACTCTCCGGCGTGCCAATGTCTGGTGCCCTGGGAGTGACTCTCTTGGAGACGGATGGGCAACCCCCCACTGCTCAGAGCCCAGCATCACAACACGCATGTGCGTGTATGCGCGCCTGCACACACACACACACACACACACACACACACACGGCCCTGGAGGCGGGGTCAGTTCCTCCTCCACAAGGGACTCAGAAAGAAATTCATGATTCTCACATTCCTTTCCCCTCACAAAACATGCTCTGTGAGCCGCCGGACAAAGACAGCCAGTTATGAGGGCAAGCGTGGCCACACCCTCTTTAGCAAACCGCAGCCACACACCATGGCCTCCCACCTGACCCTTGGACAGCGAGCTCCCCCGATGAGCTCAGGGGACAGGGCACCTGGGAATCTCCGCTGAGTGCCAGGAAACACGGATGCATTTAATCCTGGTGTACAAATTCACTTAGCACAAAATTATAGCGTTGGTTCCTCAAGTTTATGTTGCTTAGAAATAACAGCTCATTAAATTTGCACCTTATAAAACACAGTATTAAATCACAGCCACCACACACCTGTCCATGGGGAAAGGGGGCCCAAGCTGCCAAGACAGACACCCTCAGCTGTTCTGCTCATTTCCATCTGCCCTGCCTTTGTTAATTTTTGTAGCAAAAAAAAAAAAAGCTCGAAAAATTTAGGCAACTTTATAGTAGCTACATTTAAAGAAAAATGTATCTATTAGTGGAATTTCACTCCTTACCCTCTACCCCCTAAACTGGGAAAAAGCAGCCACTCCCTACCTAGTGGCAGATTACCTTACGCCTAGGTGGTCATACTATGTGCACCAATGGCTAATTTGGAGACACCTCTAATGCCTCTTCACCCCCTACCTACCCCAGGAGACCCCAGTCAGCTACACACACACACACAGGACACTCCCCCTGTCACATGCCCACACCCACCACTTCAGGGGACCCAATTCATAATTACACCCAACCCAAAGGTGAAGAAAGCCATTCCAGCCCCAGTGCCCCCAACACCCTGGGCGGCGGCCACCACACTGTCCCCTGCTAGTAGCAGAACCCTTCTCCCAGGAAAAGCCCCACAGCCAGGCTCATGGGTCCATTTCAGACAAAGAGGACATGGACGGAGACGGGGAACCCCAGCTCTCCTCGCCTGCCCCCGCCACCCTACCCAGCAGTGCCAAGAGCAAAGTCAGAAATTCTCAGTCTTGGGACCCTGGGAAAGTGCTCTAACCAACCTTTCTGTGCCTCAGTTTCATCATCCATAAATGGGGACAATAATGGTGTCCCCACCCCCATCTCAATAGAGTTGTTGAAAACTCAAGGAGCTGGAACAGGGCAAGCAGTGAGGGCCGCGCCCGGCGCACAGGAGGTGCCATTCCATTGCACCATCCTTACCCACGGCCTCTCACTCCAGCATGCTGAGGAGACCGAGGCAGAGGGAGGCCTCCCCCCGGCCTCCCTTCCCTCAATCTGCAGTCTTGGGCCTCAGACAGCCCCACCTCACGCCAAACCCCAAGCAGGCCCTCAAAAACAGCCTCCTGGATCCCTCACACCCATGAGTCCGCCTCCTACACCCTCAAGCAGGCCTGGCAGCCTGGGCCCTTCCACCCCTGGCCTCAGCAGGACTCACTTCCCCAAACTTCGACTCGCTGGCACGCACAGCCTCGGGCTCCTTCCTGCTCACCTGTGCGCCCGCGCCGACAGCCTCCCCCAGGCACCCGTCCTGGCCTGCACAGCTGCAGCCCCTGCCGAGGCTCGCGGGACCCGGGCTCCAGATCCCACGGTCACAGCCTCCTGTGTGCTGCTGGCACGGTTACACCCTTGAAACAGTTCCCCGGGGCAGGAAAATGCCAGCTCCATCCTCACGCTAAGCGCCACCGAGAAGCGAGGCTCGGCGTCTCCACCTGGTGCCAGGCAGACCTGGTTCAAGTCCAGGTTCCACTTCGCAGCTGCGTGACGAGCAAGTCCCTTTCCCATCTAAGCCCCCGCGTCTGGGTTTGGACACGAGAACCTAGTGCACGGTGGCTCCGTGGGATCGTGTGCGGGACGCATGGACACCACCACATGGTGCGGTAATGACTACAGCGACAACGGTGGCGACGGCAACCCAGGTTTGAGCACAACTCTGCACCACACCCTGCAGACGCCTTCACCTGACGGCAGCTTATAACCCAAGGCCTCTCCGCCTTGGCACTCACTAACATTCAGGGTTAAGCAGTTCTCGCTTGTGGGGCGGGGGGGCGTCCTGTCCACCGCAGGGCATCCAGCGGCATCCCTAGCCTCTACCCAATGGCACACTGGCAGCTGTAACAACCGACAGTGTTTCCAGACACGGCCACTGTCTCCGGGGCCAAAACCCCGCCCCTGGCTGAGGACCACCCTCACAACTCAATGAAATGAGCACCACCAACGCCCCCACATTACAGATGAGAAAACCGAGGCACAGGGTGGTGAAAGGACTCGCCCACGGCCCAAGAGCTGGCAGAGGGCGGCTCTGGGATGGGAGCAGGCTACTCCATCACTGTCGTTTTTCGCGAAGTTCGCCCCTTCCCCACTCCCGGGGCTTACCGCCAGCTGCAAGTCGCGGCTGCGCAGGACGGCGGAGTTCTTCTCCTCGCTGAGCTGCGCCAGGCGCATGGCGATCATGTAGTTCTCGTCCTTGAGCCGCAGCAGCTCCAGGCTGCCCACCTCCCAGTCCTCCCGCAGCCGCTGGCAGCGCTCCTGCGCCTGCTGCTGCTCCCGCAGCCGCTGCTCCAGCCTCGCCCGCTCCTCCTCCAGGAGCCGGCCCCGGGCCTGCAGCTGCTGCTCGCGCTGCAGCTGGCTCTTGCGTGCCTCCCGCAGCCGCCGCACCTCGGTCATCAGGAACTGGGTCAGGCCCTCCGGCCCCTCCTCATCTGCCGGGGAGAAGAGTCGAGTCGGGCAAATAAAACCCACAGGGGCAGCCAACTGCACCGAAAAACCCAAACCGTGAAAACACTAGGGGAGCATTCTGGAATATGTTTTTATAATTTAGCAGTAGGGAAGGCCTTCCTAAATAAGGCACAAGACCAGAGGCTATAAAAGAAAAGGTAGACAGATCATTATTACAACATTAAAGTTTCTGAATGATGAAAGACACAACAAATGAAGTTAAAAAACCAGCAACGGAGCAGGATAAAAATATAACAAAGGACTCAGAGCCACAATATATAAATACCTCATGTCAATCAATAAGAAAAAGCAAACAACCAAATAAAAACATGGCTAAAAACTCAGTAGGTACATCCCAAAACAAAAATGTTCTGCCTCACCAGCAGTAATAATAATAATAATAATAATAATAATAATAATAATAATAACCACTAACATTTTACTTGATTCTGTGGGCTACATACCTGTATTAATTTATTCAACCTTCAAGACAACACTTAAGATAGATACTGTTATTGGACCTACCCTACAGACAGAAAAACTGAGGCACAGGAAGGCCAAGTGATTTGCCCAAGGATTCCTAATTAGTAAGCTATGAACTACATCCCTCCATGAAGTACAAACTTGAAACAGTAACATTATTTTTGACATATCGAACTAGCAAAAATGTTTTATGCCCCAGGATGCATGAGGCTGCAGCACAATTGACACTCACACACCGAGGATGGGATGTGTGTTGACTTAACCTTCGAAATACACACAGTCCTTGAGAAAAAGCCCTTCTCAGAGCCTCTCCTCCCAAGACACACACACACACACACACACACGTGCACAAAGACGCAGGCAGAAGGGTGCTCCTAGCGTCCTTCATAATGTCTCGGGACTGGAAACAACCTCGATGTCCCTCAGCAGGTAACCGGGTAAATGACTTTCGGCCCCAGATCACCGATAAACGCTGTGCGGTCACTTAGGACAAGGTAACAGATGTGGGGAAATCACAGAAGTTGTTCTGAGAAAACGGATTTTGTCAGAATGCAGCATGTGGGGCAACACAGGTAGGATAATCCCGTGTGTGTGTGTGTGTGTGTGTGCACGCACGCATGCGTGCATGTGTGTAAACACAAAGACACGGGAGGCTCGCCAGCGTGTGGCCAGCAGAGCTGAATGAAGGAGTGAAGATCTTTCCTTTCTATTCAACTGGAGCACTTCAATTTTTTAACGTTAGAAACGGCACACCCCTGTCTGCCTGACACACACGTGTCCGCAAACAATTTTAGGGGCCCTGTTAGTGCATGGACTCTGAACCCACACTGACCGAATGAGTCTCAGCCCCACACGCAGCCTGCCAGGGGCGGCGGGCAGACCTCTGCTGTGCCTCAGTCTCTGTATCTGTCCGAAGGGGACAGCGGGAGTGCAGCCCCGACAGGGATGCGGCAAGGAAGGAGCCTCCGCATGGCCGTGCAAGGTGCGGCACCCACTGCGGACCCACTCACCGAGGATCATGGAGCAGCGCTGGGCGGGCTCTTGGCCGGTGAGCAGCGTGAAGTGCTCGGGGTAGTAGAACTCCAGAGCTTCCAGGAAGGCCTCGTAGCCCCTCTTGCCTCGGCAGCGCAAGATGTCCATCAGGCGCCCTGCGGCGAGGCAGAAGGGCGCCCAGGGTTCAAGGTGACAGTTTCCTACAGGGCCCACAGGCCAGTTCCCCCACGGTGTTCCTGGGCCCACGCTCCCCAAATGTTTAAGCCATTGACGCATGCCGGGGCCTGTCTCAACACATCGTGGGGAGAGCCCGTCTGCCACGGCCAGCAGAGACAGGGCTCCCCACCACCACCCACCACAGCACCTGCCCTTCAACACCCAACGCCCAGCCTGCCCCCACCCTGCAACCCACAGACGCAGGGCCAGCACATGCTGCCTGTCTTTTCAGTGACACTGGGAAGCCCCCTCTGTCCCCAAAAGCAAAGTAAACTATTTCTCCCAACAGCCAATCCCTGCAAGTCCATTAGACAGACTATCGTTCCCTTCGCCAGCCCTGGTTCAAAGTCACATCCTGTGGCCCAGGACACCCTCATTAAGCGGAGATGGGTCTTGAGCACTTGGGGGGAAAATGACTCTCCAAGGAGTGTGTGGCTCACGGAGGGAGGGGCAGAGGGAACTGAGGAGGTCAAAGGGCACGGGGATGCCAAGCCCACCAGATGTGCCCCTGAGGTCCCCGGCTTCCCACGCCCTGCGGACCACATTCAACCCGGGCTTTCACGTGGGCCCAGGAAGTGGGAGGAAGCCCCAAGGCAGACAAAACCCAGGCGCCTGTTGGAGCACCACGGACCTGCTGGGTCATAAAGGTGGTTCGGGAGGTGGCAGGACGGTGGGCACACCAACCGCCCCGCTCTACGCCTGCAGAGACCAGGGCTGTTGGCCTGGCGCCCAGGGCCGTGTGCGCGGCCGCCCGGGGCGCCGCACTCTTGGGCCCCACCCGACCCGGACCCCAACCCGATCCCGACCCCCGCGGCTCACCGGTGCGGTTGATGCGGCACGGGAAGCGGTAGGTGCTCAGCACCTCCTCCTCGTCCTGCTCGTCGATGACCCGGCACTGGCGCAGATAGGGCGTCAGTTTGGCCGGGTTGAGGGCGCGAGTCAGCCGGTGCCGGACGCCCTCGATCCGTTCCCACAGCGCGTCCTCCTCCGCCTCGGACCCGGAGCCGGCCCCAGCCTCCTCCTCGGCCTCCCCCACCTCGGCTCCTGCCGGCATGGCCGCGTCCTCGGGGTCTGCGGGTCACAGACGCTGAGGATCAGCAGCGTGTCCGGGGCGTCGCCCGCCAGCCCGCCCGGCCGCCCGGTGTCGCCGGCGCCCCTCTCCCGCGCCCGCTCGGCCGCGCGGTCCACGGCCCCAGGACCCCCAGGGCCCCCAGCGGCCCCGACTCACCGCGCACGCCGCCGCCCGCTCGGGCTCCGGGTTCTGCGCTCGGGCGGCGGCTCCGCCGGCGCAGGGGAGCGGTGTCCCCCGCGCCCCCGGCTCCGCCCCCGTCCCCGCCGCCGCTGCCGGGACTGCCCGGGCCTCCCCACATCGCCGCCCGGGCCCGGGCCGAGAGTCCGGCCGGCTGGCCCCCCGCAGGTCCGCCCGCACGCCCGGCCTCCCCGCCGTCCGGCCGCGCCTCCCCCAGCTTCCTGTTTCCCGCCGGCTCTCCCGGCCAGGCTCCGCGGGGTCGGCGGCCCGCCCACACCTGCCCGGCCTCCGCGTGGGGCGGGGCGGGACGCGCTCGTTCACACCCTCCCGCACGCCACGACACACCTTCCCGGTCACCGCGCGCCACTCCCCGAGCCCCGTATGGTCCCCTCTGCCACCCTCCACCCCCAGAAGGCTCAGGCTGGCACCTGGTAGGGACACAGCAAGGACGCGACCGCGCAAGGGTAGGTCACTCCAGGACAGTGTCCTACCAGCACACGGCGACACACCTGCACACCACCTCACGCCCAGAGCTCCTACAGCACAGTGGTCCTACCCGACCTACCCGCCGCACCCACCCTGTACATATGCCACACACGGTCACACTCCTACGTACTTCTCCATTTCCCAGGAAATGACCCTGAAGTGTGGGGCCAGGGCCCCCAGGCTTCAGAGAACTCCCTTCCCACCGCACCCGGCGGCCAAAGCTCTCCCACAGCCTGCTCAGCTGTGGGCCACGGAGGCCCTGCCTGTGGGGACACCGACCGGGAGCATGGCATCCTGACCCTAACTGGCCCTCCAACCTGCCCCTGACCTGGCAAGGGCTCGCAGTGTTGGGCCTCAGTGTCCCCAGATGGCCCACCAGCTCCGGCACCTTCCCACCTTGGGATGGGCAGCCCAGGACAGAGGTCACCGCCACCTTCTCAGGGAAGGGGAGTCTGAACTCTCAGAACTCTGCTAGCACCCCGCCTACGCAAAACCTCACACAGCCCGGGAATCCCACATTCCCCGAAGAATGTTCCCCCAGATGCTGGGCCCAGAAACACCGGGGGGCCAGTGTGTGGTCAAAGTCCAGTGAGTTTGAGAAACGCTGCACCCACACTCCTCCCTCCGCCCTTGGGAAACTCGTGGTCACTTGGCATGATAACGTCGGTGCCGTGTCTGCTGATACGAGCAGTGATAGCATCTCTCTGGCGCTGGAAACTGCCGACAGCAGGGTGGAGCGGGCAGAGCTGGTGCGGGAAAGAGCTGCAAGTGTCCTGAACCCCTTCCCCAGGCCCCAGAACTGTCACGTGCCAGTGTATAATTTATCCAAAAAAAAATTAGTTTTCAGCCAGTAAAAGCTCTGAAAAGCCCTGCGGTGAAGACATCAGTTTGACTTTGTAGATCCTGGTGTCATTCCCCGAACTTGATCAGCCACAGAAGTTTGGGGGTGACTGTTTGCCGTTTGTTTGTGCCTGGGGATTGCCTGTCTGCACCCAGCTTTGGAAGTGCTGGAGTCGAGTTTGAAGTCCCCGGCCCACAGAGGAGGAAGCAGAGGCCCACAGGCAGGGAAACTGCCCCGATTCACACACAGCGAGGCCGGCCGCGGTGGGAGCAGGCCAGAGCTGAGCCCCGGCCCTTTTGCCAGCTCCCCAGCCCCGGGCTCAGGCATGCGCCAGGCCCCCCCCACCAGCACACCCCTCCTCCCTGTGACCCCAGTGCCCTCGGCCTCGTGCTCCTCCCAGCCGCAGCCCTGTTCCTTGTGAAGTTTTAACTTGGCCAGGAGAGCAGGGTGGGAGCCTCAGAAAAAGAGGCTGTGGTTAATTATTTTCTCATCAGGAGGCCTCAGCAGGGCCCAGAGAGAAGGCACAGCGAGGTGGGAGGACTCGGAGCCCTGGCAGGGGTTAGCGGGACGCGCCTGGGTGCCTGACACTCCTGAGGAAGCTGCAGTTCCCGTGGGTGCCAGGCTCACGTGTTCGCTCACAGGCAGTTACACACACCCACTCCTATAGTCACACACACACGCGCCGCCACAGTGGACATCCAGCCATGTGGGTGTTCCGTGGGGACGCACCCACTGCCCCACAAAGCCAAGCCTCCTCACCTGCATCCAGGCCCTGGGCATCCACAGCACGGAGCGTGGAGACGTGCAACTAAGCGTCACCTCCATTATTGTCCTCTTGTGGGTCTGCTCCGGCCGCACCAGGAAGGCAGGACTGTGGCAGGGAGACAAGGGGTCTAGCCCTCATGGCAGAGGCCCTGAGTCCTGTCCCAGGCTCTCTGCCAGGAGTGCTGTTCTTCGAGCCTCAATTTCCTCCTGCAAAGGCCAGGTGCTGCGTAATCCCAGCCACACCTAGAGAGAGGGACTGTCTGGAAGCAGAGCAAGTGTCCTAGGGACCTGCCCTTGACCTCCACTGTGTCTCTGTCAACAAATGCCTTCCCTCTCAATGGCCACATCTGTAAAATGGGCATAGTAGTCCCCCAGGGCAGGCACTGCCTCCGAGCTGCAGTCCCTTCATCTGGGAACTGGGCACACGGACATCAGTTCTCTCCCTGCTTCGTAGCAAAGCAGGTGCCCGGGTCCTAAAGCCATCCACATCCCACCACCTCGGACCCCACTGGTCCAAGCCACACATCGCCCAACCACGGGGCTCTGGTCTCAGGCCACCCTCAGCCAGAGAGATCCCTTTAAAAACACAACAGTTTGGGTCGGCTTCGGCTCAAGCGGTTACTTCGTCATGGCAGATACTAAAAACAGAACAGTTTCCTCCCCTGCTTACAACCCTCCAAAGGCTTCCTGGCCAACTGGAATAAAACGCAAGGGCCAGCTGGCCCACCCTCCCTCTCCCGCTGCCCTGCTCACCCACGGGCCCCATTCTGTCCTGGAGCTGATCCGCTGGCCCGGCCTCTGCCCTCTGCCCGAAACGCTTGTCCTGCGGCTCCTGGCACGGAGGGATCCTTCTAGAGCTTTGAGCCTCCCATTCAGGGTCACCTCCCTCCTTGGGACAGGAGCATGCGCACTGGGGGAGCACCCCTGCGCGGTCCCCACGAACCCACTCAACCCCCCCGTGCTATTTTCTTTGCACCGCTCATCTCCGGCACACATTTCACGTCTTTCACTGTCCGTTGCGGCTCCCACTCCGAGAACAGAGGGTCCTTGGTCAGCAGGAGTGACCGGGAATGTTCCAAGAACCGTGAGGATGAGGAGTGGGGCAGGGCAGAGAGGAAGTCAGAGAAAGGAGCAGAGGCAGAGCAGAAGGCCACGGTCACGGCTTCCGTTTCCCCTCTGATCAGTCACCACATGGAGTTACCACTGTCTCCCCCGCAGAGCCGCCGAGCCCGCAGGGGTGGGGATCTGCTTTTCCACTCACCCCTTCGAGGATGCCCCTGGCCCGGCCCCTCTCTCTTCCCCCTTGGCAGCCTCTGACCACATCCCAGGCACTGGAGCCTTGACTTACCTCTCCTGCTACATGTAAATGGGGGTGCATAGTCAACCCCAGCTCCCCCGCTCCAGCTGCAGGCAGATAGCGTCTTTTCTGGGTGACTCTTCAGCGAGAGCAGGGCCTAGGTCCCACCAGTGCCCCGCAGAGGACCTGGCACGTAGTAGATGTTCAACAGCAGACTTATGAACAGATCCAGGACTGGGAGAACTCCTTTTGATGGGCTGCACGCCACGAAAGCCAGGCCGCCTGGGGTTCAAATCCCAGTGCAGTCGGTATGTTGTGATCCTGGGCAAATTCCTCCACTTTTCTCTCCCAGCCCGAGCACAGGCTCGGTCTAAATGACCTCGCTCAACTGAATGCATCCTTTGATGCCCCGCCACCGCTCCGTGTCCCCCAGGGTGCCTCTGCGAGGTGTGTCCGCTCCCTGGGACCTGTTCCGTGGGGCTGGGGACGGAAGGGGGTGGGCTGGGAGCCTGCTGTAATCAGTCACAGGCGTCTACGCCAGAAGCATCTTCGAGACCACTGCTGGACAGCAGCCGTGATGAAGAAGGAAAGCCCCCGACTCGTGAGAACAGAGACGGTCCATGAGGGCCTTCTGCTGAGTGAGATAAGTCACACAGGGAAAGACAAATCCTGTGCTATCGCATTTATTTGTGGGATCGAAATAAAAAAAATGAATGCAGAAACGGAGAACAGATTGGCGGTGGCCAGGGCTGGGGAAATGGGGGAAGAGGGCCGAAAGGCCCCGGTTTCCAGTTATGAGGTGAACGGTTTCAGCACGGCGCCCACACTTAACAGCATCGTGTTGTAGATCGGAAGGTTACTAAGGGAGTAAGTCCTAAAAGTTCTCATTAGGAGAAAAAAAATAATTTGTAACTATGTGAGGTGACAGATGTTAACTAAACTTATTGCCTCTTGTTTTGCCATATAAACACATAAATCAAATTATTATGCTGTACAACTGAAATTAATGCAATGTTATATGTGGATATATCTTGATAAAACTGAGGGGAAAACACTATCACTTTACAGAAACTGGAGACAGAGGCCCGAGGCTGCCGTGGCCGGAGTGAGCCCTGGGCTCTCCAAGGCAGGGGTGGCAGGGCACCGAGAAGCAGAGGAAGAAGCGGCCTGCAGGAGCCACACTCCAGAATCCTGTGATGGTGGGGGCTCTGCAGGGGCAGGGGAAGGGGGGTGGCCCCAGCCCTGCCCTCCCTTGCCCTCTCTACCCTCGGCAGCCTTGGTTCAGGGCAGGAGGGTGGGGCATAGAACTAGTGACTCACCCCCATCACTACCGGGATCAGTGGCAGAGAGATTCGTTCCTGTGTGTCTCTGGGGTTCCCATGGGGTTCGGAGCTGAGCTGGGCAGGGCAGTCCCTGGCCGAGGGGGTCTGGACAAGGGGTCCGGCCTCTGCGAGGGGATGTAGAGAGCTGGGAGAAGACAGCGAGAAGGGCCAGAACTGAAGCCGGGCTTCTCTGCCCGGCCTCCCTCACTGTAGCTGTGCCACCTGACCACATCACTGGGCCTCTCTGGGCCTCAGTTTCCCCCTCAGCACCCTTCCATCGTCAGAGGGAGAGGCCCATCCCGCAAGTCACTGCCACTCCTCCTGGGAGAAGATCGTGACTCCAAGGAAGACAAAGGACACCACAGTGTCCTCCATGGGAGCCCGAGCTGCCCATCAGCTCTCCGGGGAGGACACCCCACAGAGGCAGCCACCTGGGGATGCGGCCCGGAGCCCAGAATTCCAGAGAAAGGCCTGAGGAATCATCCGGGCTGAGTCAGGAGGAGAGGGCAGACTGGGGGACCTGTCTGCTCTGAGTCACTGGGGCCCCACAGGCCTGAGGGCTTGTTTGCCTTTCCCTGTGCCTACTGGGACCCACTGTGAGACGGTGCAGACCACAGTTCAAATCCCAGCCCCGCCCCTTCAATGAGACCGTGACCCGGGTGGGACCGAGCAGCGGAGACAATAGCGGTCGTGTGGCTAAGGGAACGACTTTAAATGCTTGGCACCAAGCTGCTGCTCAGTGACGACAATAGCAAGCAGTTCTGAGAACGCGTCACCTACGGGATGTATTGTGTACTCGAGTTCTCTAGAATTAGCCCTGTACAATCTTCCTAATAAACGTTGCTTAAAGTGATAAGAAGGAGGAAGCCTCCAATCTGCCCAGGGACGGAAACTGAAGTGGAGGGTGTGGCCACAGACGGGAGGGTGGTCCGGGCAGCAGACGCAGCCCTCTGAAAGGCCCAGGGTTGGGGAATCTCGAGTTATGCTCCCCGAGGGCCCCTCATTCTTCGCACTTGCTGGAACTTGCACCGTTCCCAGCCATCAGCCCTGCTCACTCAGTCCTCATGACTCAGCCCCCCCCCCCACACACACACACAGAGTGTGCAGGGATGAGTGCGTGGGCGGGTCCTGCCCACAAGGCAGGTGAATAATCCTCCCAAGGGCTTCACCGAGAGGACTCCAGCCCCATGCCCGGTGCTGAACCTATTCCGTCTCACACAACCCTGGAGGGCGGGCCTGTACCACTCCCGATGCAAGTGAGGAAGCCAGGCCCCCAGCAGAGCTGCCCTGCCCCACCCGGGACCCCCCACCCCATGACTGCAACACGCTCTTGAGAGAATAAGCAGCCTCCTCACGGACAAGGAAGCTGGGTTTAAGTCCTTCTCTCGCGCGCTTTTTTTTAAAGATTCTATTTATTTATTTTTAGAGAGAGGGGAAAGGAGGGAGAAAGTGAAGGAGAGAAACAGCAATCAGTTGCCTCTCACGCCCCCTACTGGGAACCTGGCCCTCAACCCAGGCACGTGCCCTGACTGGGAACCAAACCGGTGACCCCTCAGTCTTTAGTCCGGCGCTCAATCCACTGAGCCACACCAGCCAGGGCCGGGTTCAAATCCCGTGTTTGTACTGGGCTTTGGGGAGCAGGAACCTCCTTTCTGGGCCTCATTTTCCGCACAGACAGTGGGGGCGGCCTGAATAAAGTGAACCTGCCACCCGGCACAGGCTCTGAAACAAGGTCGGACGCAGAAAGCACCCTGCACATGGCAGGTGTCCAGCGCAGCGTGGGCTGTTGCTGCAGTCCATGAGGGTCTGTCTGCTGGGGAGCCCCCGACTCCAACAGACTCTGCCCCCTCCCGACCTCCCCCACCGCCCCTCATCCTGCCTCAGTGCCAGCACACCTGGACCCACAGGAGCCTTAGCACCTGCCCCACCCCCTTTACCTGAGACTGGCTGCTCCCTCATCTTCGAGTCTCTGCTCAAAGATGGACCCTCCCCAGGGAGGTTTCCCGGACCTCCACCTCTTCTTCCGTCTCCCCCTCCTATTTTCGCCCTCTGAAGCTCTCACAAACATCTGTCAACGGAAGTATTTGTCCACTTCCATCCCCAATAGAACGTAAGCTGCCGAGTGCAAGGTGGTGCCCACCCCCGCACTGCTGCACCCCTGGGGCCTAGCCCCGTGCCCGGCACACAGCCGGCATTCCGGAGACACGGGTAGAACCAGTGAGCACGTAAATAACACGTGTTAGGTTTCCAACACGTCTCACACACGGAGTGAGCGCCCAGTGCTCCGGGGGAACAGGACTCCAGGGTCTGGGGCAATGACAATAATCATCAATGTGGCAGAGTGCTCGCCATATCAGGGGTCATGCTGAGTGCTGTCCACAGGTCAGTCCCTTTTGTCCTCACAACGGACCTGGGAAGTAGCTGCCATTATGACCCCATTTTATGGAGGAGGAAGCTGAGGCTCCCAGTTAAGTAATTTACCTGAGGGAATCTAGCCAGAAGTGGGAAATTTGGAATTTGGAACCAGACTCAGTCTGGTTTTGGAGTCAGCTTGTTTTATTTTCTTAACAGACTTTTTATTTTAGAGCAGTTTTAGGGTCAAAGCAAAACTGAGTAGAAGGTACAGAGATTTCCCATGCACTTCCAGCCCCCACACATGCACAGCCCTCCTCATAACCATCGTCCCCCTGACAACTGACGTGCTGTTAAACACCGCAACCAGGAAGCCTTCCTGGAAGAGGTGGGGCGGAAACTGGGCCTGGTAGAACTGGGGCAGATTCCGCACCACAGACAGGGAAGCCCATCCCTGCCTTAGGGAACGGAGTGGGCCGGGTGCAGCTGGCATGACGAGGGCAGAGAGGGCCCGGAGGAAGCCCCGGGGGATGGTTACCAGGTATTCCAGTTACCTACAGGTGCATATCAACCCACCCAGGACACAGCATAAAACAACCGCTGTGTACTTAGCTCACGATGCTGCCATTGGAGAGCCAGTCTCTGCTCACATGGCAGCGGCTGGCACAACCTAAAGGGCGGCTAGTGGCTGGGAGCTGGGGCTGCTCAGGCAACTGTGTCTGTCTTTCTGGGGTCTCACTACCTGCTGTCTACAGCATGGTGGCATCGGGACAGCCAGCTTCCGATGCGGCCATTTCAAAGGTGCATGTCACCAGAGAACCAGAAAAGGCCATCACCCTTTATGACCTGGCCTTGGATGTCAGCCTATGTCACCTCTGCCACACTCTTTTGGTCAGAGCAGTCGCAGACTGGCCCAGGTTGGAGGGGGAGGAGACAGCGGGGCATACACTGTACTTTGTGATGGAAGACTGGCAGAGTTCTGAAGAGCACGCAGAGTGGAAAATACTGTTCCAGATATTCTTAGAAAATTTAGCCCTGGCTGCTGTGGCCCAGTGGGTTGGATGCCAGCCTGTGAACCGAAAAGTCACTGGTTTGATTCCCGGTCAGGGCACATGCCTGGGCTGCAGGCCAGGTCCCCCGTTGGGGGCGTGCAAGAGAGGCAACCAATCAAGGTTTCCCTCTCACACTAATGTTTCTCTCCCTCTCTCTTCTCCTCTCTCTAAAATCAATAAGCATGCCCTTGGATAAGGATTAAGAAGAAGAAAAATTTATAGCTGGTGACTGGGGCTGATCAAGGCGTCAGCCTGGGAGCCCACTCTGCCTGTGCAAGGCAGATTCGGTCTCTAAGCTTTTTATTTTTAAATATTTTTAAAGATTTTATTTATTTATTTAGACGGGGGAAGGGAGCAAGAAAGAGAGGGATAGTAACATTGATGCGTGAGAGATACATCAATTGGCTGCCTCTCGCACGCTCCCTACTGGGGATCTGGCCCAAAACCCAGGCATGTGCCCTGCCTGGGAATCGAACCAGCGACTTTGCGGTTAGCAGGCCAGCACTCAATCCACTAAGCCACATCAACCAGGGCTGGTCTCCAAGCTTTTCAAAACTTTTTACTCAGGTATAAAACACAGTAAGATGCATAGATCTTAAGTGGGAGCTCAGTGGATTTTCACCTACGCACACACCCAAGTGATCAGCACCCAAGTCAAGACACTGAACCTCTCCAGTGCCCAGCTCTGGGCCTCCCCCAGTCCTCCTGTCCTCCATGGCCTCGGACTGGTCTCCCCTGCTTCTGTTCTCCATAAGGATGGAATCATCATATGGTGTGCAGTCAGGGCACATGCCTGGGCTGCAGGTGTTCTCCTGTCTCCTGTCTCTCCTTCACCACGTGTCAGTGAGATTCTTCATGTGGGCGTGTGTCTTTGTACATGGTCCACATTTGTCACCAAATAGTGTCCCACTGTGTGACTACAGTGGGTTCTGGGGTTTTTTCCTCATCCAAGGACATGCTTACTGATTTCACAGAGAGGGAAAGAGAGAGGGGGAGAGAGAGAGAAACATCAATTCAAGAGAAAATAAAAAATTCATGCAAGAGAGAAACATCAATCAGTTACCTCTCACTCACGCCCCAACTGGGCTTGAACCCGCCACCCAGGTATGTGCCCTGACCAGGAATCGAACCCACAACCCTTTGGTGTATGGGATGATGCTCCAACCAACCGAGCCACACTGGCCGGGGCTACAGTGTTTCATGGGCATTTGGGTAGCTCCTGTTCAGAGGCCGTGAACAGTCAGGGGCACGTCTCCTGATAGACACACGCACACCTCCCTGTCGGGTTCGTTCCCAGAAGTACGCCTGCTTGGTGGCGGGGCCGGCGAAGTCCGGCCTCGGCAGGCCTGGCGAGCCTGTGCGGTGGGCGCGAGTCCCACGCCCCCACCAGCACCTTCGGCGGTCAGGCTAACTCTGGCCTGTCTGTGGGAGATGAGGTGGAGCCCACGGTTACGAATAAACTCTCTCCAGGGGCCACTGTCGCTGGGACGGGTCAGAGGAGAGATGAAAGCAAGCGCCCCGCCCGACGGGGGGCCCACGGGCGCGTCTTGCCGATGTCTCACTTGGCTTCGCTTTATTTCACATGTTTATGTCTCCACCGAAGCGGTTTCGTATTGTTCAGTTAGAAGCAGTAACTAAAGCGTGTGAGCCCTGCTTGAAAAACCAACGTGGTCGTGACTAAGCGCCGACTCTACGTGAACCCAGAAATACAGAAGCTGTGGGAAGAGGGCTAAGGCGAGCATCGGATCCACTTCCACAGAGATTTAAAACTGAACCAGCGCAGCCTTCCCGGAGGTGACGGTGACAACCTCCCCACCACGACGACGACGACAAGGTGCTTCTCGCTGGGGACCTCCTTCGTCCCCCCGCAGGAGAGAAGAGGAAACGCGAGAGGCGGCGCCTGGTGCACAGCCCCCGCTCCTACTTCATGGACGTGAAACGCCAAGGCAGCTGCAGCCTCTGCACCCACCATCCTGAGCGGCGCACAGACCGCGGTTCTGCGCTCCGGCCGCCCACTGTGCCCCGCCCGCCTGCAGGGGGCACCGCGAGGCTGGTGGGAGGGCGCCCTTCAGGCGAAAGCAGCACAAAAGCACCCCAAATCAAGTGAGTGGGGAACCACCCCAAGAAACACAGTTTGGATTTAAAAAAAATGAATGAGTGAAGAAGTTATAGTGACAAAACAGAATTTAAATGTTATAAACTTCAACAAAGCAAAAATAATATAAACAATAGTAACGGGGACATGGGGGGAAGTGTAAAACAGCCAATTCATCCTTTATTTCAAAGAGTCAACTCAGGCTGATTAAATTGAAATCTTCAGGGGTTTTTTTTAATTACTCCAAATATTCCAAGTAAAAGAGAATATCATCAGACTAGATAAAAATAACAGACTCAACTACATGCTGCTTACAAGGGCCACAACTTCAGGTAAGCAGATGTAAAGGTTGAAAACAAGAGGGCAGACCCCTGGCCAGTGTGGCTCTCTTGGTTAGGGGTCTCCTTGAAGAGCAAAAGGTTGCCGGTTCAATTCCCCATTAGGGCACCTGCCTGGGTTGCAGTTTTGGCCCTCCCCTCCCAGGGTGCATACAATTGCTGATTAATGTTTTTCTCCCTCCCTTCACCTTTTTCTAATAACTAATTAATTAATTAAAAAGGAAAACAAAAGGAGAGAGAGAGAAGCCACACAAACGATAACCAAAGAACTGTGTTGTTGCTGAGTGTGACCGGGGGACAACGTTAAGACAAGCAGCACTGCCAACAAAAGAGGCACATTTCAAACAAGAAGAGACCACATCCCGAGTCTGTATGCACGCTACAGCAGAGCTTCAGAATGTTGGGAACAAGGGAGCCGACAGGAGGAGCAAGCAAGCTTCTGTGCGTCTGCCCAGCAAGTGACTTTGGCCAAGTCACTAGAGGTGGGATCAATGTCAGAATCAGCTATATTCTCCCCGCTGGCCACAGATATACAACAACATTTTAAAACTGAAATCATTAAACTCCTCGAAGATAGCATAGGAGAAAAGCTACACGACCTTATGTTTGGTGATGAGTTTTTAGACATGACCCCAAAGGCACGATCCATGGAAGGAAGAATTGATAAGCTGGCCCTGGCCAGGTAGCTCAGATGGTTAGAACCAAGGCTGCAGGTTTGATCCTGGGTCAGGGCACATACAAGAATCCACCGCTGAAGGCATAAATAAATGGAAAAACAAATCGAGATTTCTATTTTCCCTCTCCCTTTCTCTCTCTCTCTAATCAATAAATAAAAAAGAAAACTCAAACTTTAAAAACAAGAATTGATAAGCTAGACTTTATTAAAGGAAGACAATTTGGCAGTTTCTTACAAACTTAAACCTAATCTGATCTTATGACCCAGCAATCATACTCCTCAGTATTTTACTAAATGTGCTGAAAAGTTGTGTCCACCAGAAAGTCAGACAGAGATGCTTATGGCAGTTTATTCATAATTGCCAAAACATGGGAGCGACCGAGATGCCCTTCGATGGGTGAACAGATGAATAAACTAGGGACATCCAGACAACAAAGCATTATCCAGCACCAGAAGGAAATGAGTTATGGAGCCATGGAAAGTCATGGAAGATCCTCCGGAGTATGCTCCTAAGTGAAAGCAGCCAGTCTGAAAAGGCCACCACTGCATGATTCCAGCCACATGACATTCCGGAAAAGGCTGAACTGTGGAGACAGGAAAAGGACCGATGGTGGCCAGGGGCTGGAGGGAGGGAGGGGTGAGCGGATGGAGCACTGAGGAATTTCAGGGCAGTGAAAACTATTTTGTATGGTGCCATAGTGATGGGTTCATTTCCTGACACATTTGCCAGAACCCATAGAATATATAACAAGAGTGACCCCTCAGTGCAAACCATGGACTTGGGTAATGACGTGTCCATGTAGTTTCGCTGATGATAGTGGGGGAAGCCATGCGTGCGTGGAGGCAAGAGATATACGGAAACTCTCTGCATTTTCCACCCAGTTTCACTGTGAACCTTCAATGACACTGAAAAGAACTAAATCTCTTTTTAAAGATTGTATGTATTTATTTTCAGAGAGAGGGGAAGGGAGGGAGAAAAAGACAGAGAGAAACATCACTGTGAGAGAGAAATATCGATCCGGTGCCTCTCCTGCACGTCCCGGCCAGGGACCCAAACCCCAAACCCAAAACCCAAAACCCAGGCATGTGCCCGGACCAGTGGTCAAATCAATGACCCTTCATTATTCGGGAGGAGGCCCAACAAACTGAACCACATTAGTCATGATGATGAAATCTATTTTTAAAAATGAAACTATCTATAGGATTATCAAAAATATCAACTTCCTAGGAATAAATTAAACAAAAGGCGGGCAGTTCCCCTACCAGGAGAACTACAAAATATTATTGTGTAGTAGTCCTTAGGAAAACCAAATAATAACCACAACGAGATCCCATTTCACACCCAGTAGGACGGCTATAAGCAAAATGACAGTCAGTGCTGGCCAGGACATGGAGAAATTAGAACCTTCTCACACTGCTGACAGGAAAGGAAACTGGTGCGGCCACTTTGGAAAACAGCTCAGCAGATTCTCAGAAAAGCTAAAAACAGGATTATCACATGGCCCAGCAATTTCAGTCTCAAGTGTAAAATACCCAAGATAATTAAAAAATATATGCTTACACAAAAACCCACACCAAATGTGCACAGAAATACTACTCATAAAAGCCCAAAAGTGGAGACAACCCAAATGTCCATCGACCGATGTACGGGTGAATGAAATGTGTGTGATAGAATATTATGCAGCCATAAAAAAGGAATGAAGTTCTGACGCCTGTTACAACTTGGGTGAAGCTTGAAAACACCATACTGGGTGAAGGAAGCCGGACACAGCAGGCCACAGAGTGTAGTTTCTGTTTATATGAACTCTCCTGAGTAGGTGAATCCATGGAACCAGAAAGTGGACTGGCGGTCGCCAGGGGCTGGGGGCGGAAGGTGGGATAGGGAACAACCCCTAATGACTATGGAGTCTTTTGGGAGTGACGGAAATATTCTGGAATTAGATAGTGGTTATCATTGTACAAATTTGTAAGTATACTAAAAACCACTAAATTGTACGCTTTAAAAAGAGTGAATTTTAGGTATGTGATTTATATCTCAATTAAAATTGTTAATGACGTTATTGTGCGAAATTGAATAAGATCTAAATAAATTTGGGGACACATCACTGCCAGGGGCTAGAAGACAATGTTATAAGCACATCGGTTCTTCTCAGATTATTCTGCAGATTCAGCATCATCCCCAGTCGAAATCCCAGTTTGTTTTCCTTGAAACGAACAAGCCAATTCTAAAATGTATATGGCAATGAAAGGCAAACCCATTTCTATAAAAGAGTAAAGGACGAAACTAGAGAGCTTACCGCACCAGACACCCGAACTATTGTAAGTACGGGGACTGCGTGTGGTGTTGGTGCAGGGACAGCGGACTCATGGTCAGAAGGGAGCCCGGACACAAACCTGCACCCGAGCAGGGTGACGAGGCGGCGGCGCCGCGCATAGGGAGATGGATGATTTTTTTTCAGTAGATAGTGCTGGGTCAACTGAATAGGTAGATGGTATATTGGTCAACCGGATAGCATATTTTATCTTGACCCCATCAGAGCTTCCTGTGCTGCCGTAAAAAAAAAAAAAAATCACCACAAACCTGTGGCTTACAATAACAGAACTTTATTATATCTTTACGGTTCTGGAGGCCAGAGGTCCTCAGTCGGTGTCACTGGGCCAAAATCGAGGCGTCAGCAAGGCCGAGCTCCCTCTGGCGGCTATAGGGGAGAATCACTGCCCGCCACTTCCAGCTTCTGGAGCTGCCGTCGTTCCTTGATTAATGGCTGTAGCGCCCAATCCAAAGGCCAGCAACTTCACACCCCCCCACCTCTCTCTGCTTGGTCTTCACATGGGCTTCTCTGTGTGCGTGTAAAAGACTCCCTCCGCCTCCCTCTTTTTTCTTACGACTTTATTTATTTATTTTCAGAGAGAGGGGAAGGGAGGGAGAAAGAGAGGGAAACATCAGTGTGTGGCTGCCTCGCGCGCCCCCCACTGGGGACTCGGCCACCACCCAGGCATGTGCCCTAGACTGGGAATCCGCACGCAACCTTTGATTCCCAGGACGTTGCTCAATCCACTGAGCCACACCAGCCAGGGGCCTCCCTCTTGTAAGGACACATGTGATAGCATTTAGGGCCCAATTAGGAAATAAATGCAGGCTAATCGCCCCATCTCAAGATCCTAAATCACACAGACAAACACTTCACCACACAAGTAACCTCCGCAGGCTCCAGGGGTTAGAATGCGCCCGGCTTGCGGGAGCCCGTTTTTCAGCCTACCACCGCCCCCCCCCCACCTCAGCTCACACCCTAAACAGAAGGAAATCCCAGACCTAGATGGGGAAGACTAAAACAACAAAGCCCTAGAAGAAAACGTCTTCATGGCCTTGGAACATGCAAAGGCTTCTTAAACCAAAAGCATTAACCATTTTTTAAAAAGAGGTGCACTGGGCTATATGGAAACTAAGAACTCTGTTCAATGAAAGACACACTTAGGACAGGTCAAAGACAACCCGGGAAGTGGGAGAGGATATTTGCAACATGTACACACAGCAAAAAAAAAAAAAAAAAAAAAAAAAAATGCCTACCGGAAAGATACAAAGAACTGCAGACCAACGGGAAGAAGGCAGAAGCCTCCATAGACAAATGGGCAAAAGACTTGGACAGGTCAAGGAGAATACCGCACATGGCCAAATAGCACACGGGAAGGTGCCCGGCTGCATCGGTGCTCAGGGAAATGCCAAGGAAAACCACAAGGCAATGAGGGCACTACACCTGCCTGAAATGCCACAGTGAAAATGGCAGATAATCCCACGCTGGGCGAGACGGGTGTTGTGATAAGACGTTACTGGTAGGAATATCCATTGTTACCATCGCTTTGGAAGGCTTTTCGGCCGCTTTGGCTGAAACAGGACTTGTGCAGACCTTTCACCCAGCAGTTTCATTCCTAGGTGTATACCCAACAGAAATGTGTGCACACACTCACCAAAGGATACGCACCGCATGAGAATGTTCATAGCAACACTATTTGCAAAACACGGAAACTACCCAGATGTGCACTGATAGTAGAATGGGTCAGTCCTGGCTGGTGTGGCTCAGTGGATTGAGTGCTGGTCTGCGAACAGAAAGGTCACAGGTTTGATTCCCAGTCAGGGCACGTGCCGGGGTTGCGGGCCAGGTCCCCAGTCAGGGGCACGGGAGAGGAAACCACACATTGATGTTCCTCTCCCTCTCTTTCTCCCTCCCTTCCCTCTGCCTAAAAATAAAGAAATAAAATATTTTTTAAAATAGTAGAATGGATCAAATAAAATCTGGTATAGTCACACAATGGAGAACCACATAGCAAGGCGAATAAAGACTGTGCAAACTGCAGGCAACAACACGGATGGACCCACAGACAGAGTGTTGAATGCAAGAAGCTGCCCAGAGAGGAGGGCCTGGTTCCATAAAGAGCAAAAACAGATCCAGGGCAGGGAGGTCCCCACCGCAGTTCCCTTTGGGGGGGGTTAGAAGGGAACACAAGGGGACTCCCGTGGGGCGTTCTTTTTTGTCTGGGTACTAGTGCATGCTGTGTTCAGTTCGTACACATGTATGATTTTTGTGCACATGTATGTTACATTTGAACAGAAAATTGCAAACCCCAAAATAAGTTGCAGGTAATCATACGGAGTCAATGCAAACACATCATCAAGTGATAAAAGCAAGTACGGAATTGTATATTGCATGCTACCTTTGGTTTTCTTTTTATCCTCACCGGAGGACATTTTTTCATTGCTTTTAGCGAGAGGACAAGGGAGAGAGAGAAACATCGATGTGACAAACATCCTTCTGTTGCCTCCCACAGGCGCGCCAACCAGGACGGTGCGGGCCCCTTCCCGGGATGGAACCCGGGCATGCGGCCCGACTGGGAATCAACCCGCAACATTCCCGTTACCCGAAGACGCTCCAGCCAACTGAATTTCACCAGCCAGGGCTGCCGCCTTGTTTTTAGACAATGGGGAGAGGTGGTAATTACACGTGTGTGGGCGTATGTACTCATGCATCTGCTTAGCATACAACATCCCTGGAAGAACGTGGAAGAGACTGCCATCAGCTTATTGCCTTTCAGAGGGAGGTCTCTGCATAAAGTTCTTACCCAGTAAGTATATTTTTTAAATTATCAAAGAGTTCGCACAAATGAAAGAGTTTAGTAAAGAACAGTTTTGTGGGGGGAAAAAAAGACCAATGTTTGAAAGAACGCGGAAGCAGCGCCATCACAGGGCACCTCTTCAAAAGGCTGAGTTTGGGGTTCTTAGGGTTTCTCTTGGGGTCTGAGAACTGTAAGGGGCGTCCTGGTGGGCTCACGTGCAACCCACCCCCTCACAGATAGGGAAACCGAAACCCTTAGAGGTCGCGCAGCATGCAGGCGCCTGCCGGTCCCCACCCCCCCACCCCCAACGTCGCGCACGTGTTTGGTTTTCGCTAGTAGGTAGCGCGGTGAGGCTTTGGAGTCAGATAGGAGTGGAAGGTAGTGTGACCTTTGCGTGTCACGGTCCCTCTGAGCAGGGCCTCCTCGTTTGAAAAAATGGGGAAATGACCCCACTTCATGCTGAGGTCGTGAGGAGCAGAACCCGGGGAGTGGGCAGCGGCTGTCGGACCGCGTGCGCTAAGTGGCCGGCATCTGCGGTCAGCCGGGCAGGGGACCCGGCCGGAACCTCCGCCCGCACTGCTGCAAGACAGACGCACGGTGGCGCCCGTTCCCCACAGGTCCCCGAGGTCGCAGCTGCCTAGGGTTTTGATCTTAGGAGGGAAGCTAGGGAGGAGGGAGGGAGCAAACTGCCCATCTTTGCGCACGAGGACACATAGCAGGGCCAGGGTGGGAGGGTGAACTCGGGGTCCCTGCTCTAGGAGGCAGGACTGGAGGGACTGGGAGGGCCAGAAGGTGAGGAAAGGAGAAATGGTCTCCATCTGGGATTACAGTTTGGGATTCGATTTTAGGGTCTTGTAGTGGGTTGAATGGTGGCCCAGAAAAGACAGGTTCACCTGGAAGCTACACATGGAACTTTATTTGGAAAAAGAGTCCTGCAGATGTAACTAAGATAAGGATCTCAAGATGACACATTCCTGGATTGTCCCCAGTGGGCCCTGAACCTGACAAGTGCTTTATCACGGTCAAGAACCTACAGCGTGCACCCAAAGCCCCCCAACTCCTAACCCACCACACCCACTGCTTTCCGAACACAGGCTCTTTCACAACTCTAAACTTCTGCTTTTGGTGGCCCTCTTTCAGGGCTGCTGCCCCCTTGTGTGTCCCCCGGACAACCCGTACACACACCCTCCAAGGCCGTCCTTAAACGTCCTCTTCTAAGTATATCAGTACCAGTGGCTCCCAGCCCGCCTCAGGCTCTGAGTCTGCTCAGTCACTGTCCCATCACCACGGGCTCAGCTCTGTGTCCCCACTGGTCCTCCTCTCCTGGCCTGTCCATGCCCAGTCCAGGTACCCCCATCCCTCACCACCAGGACCCTTGTGCCACCTCCTCGTTGGTCTCTGGGCCCCAGTCTTGCCCCTCTCATCCATCACTGCTTTGTGGCGTCGGTGCTCATGTCCCCCGGTCACTTCTCTGCCCACAAGTCTTTATTGGTCCCTGCTGCCTGAGGAGGTGTCCACAAGGAGTGACAGTACTTCAAAGACCCCTGCCCGCCTCTCACCCAAGCCCACCAATGAGCTGCACACTTGGGCCTTTGCCCAGGTCGTGCCCTCGACCCCGATGCCCTCTCCCTGTCTGGCAGGCACGCTCCAGCCCGTGTCTCAGGCGGCCCCTCCTGCGGTGCCCACCGTCAGCAGCGGCAACAGCTAACACATCACCAGGCTGACCACACACCGGACGCTGTTCTATGTGCTTCAAGCGTGTTAACCCTTAGAATTCTCCTAAGAATCAGGAAGAAGGCACCATTCTGTGTCCAGTTCACAGGTGGGAGAACTCACACCCAGGTGGGAGAAGAACCCTCCGGAAGAGGCAGAAGAATCTGAACCCAGTCTGCACTGTCACGGGTCCTGGTGGGGGCCTCAGAACTGCGGGACTGACCTGTTGGAACCCTCCCTTGTCCGTGCCACAACCGCCCAGTCCCAGATCAGTCACTGTCCTCGGCGGATGCTGAATTTCGTTAACACGAGTACAGCGTGGTCTTCCCACCAGGAAGCTCCTGGAAAACTTCGCTTCACTCCCCTAGGTCCATGCTAACTGCCACAGTGTGAGGGGTTCAATAAACTAGGATGAATGAGTGAATGGTTTCCAGGGCTCTCAGGTGGGGGGGGGCAGGGGGCGGTTCTCATTCCCCCTCAAAGGAAAGAATAAATTATGCAAATATTCTGGAGCCAGACCTTGCGCCTCCTCCCTTCCACTCTCCCTCCTCCTGGCCCCTCCCCCTGCCCCCTCCCAGGTTTCTGGGAGGGCTTGGGGCTCCCCTGAAAATGCCCCAGGCTCCCCAGTGGCCTGCTTCCTGATTACAGATGAAACTAGGGCTTAAAGCCGATGAATCACTCACAGCCCAGTCAGGGTGTGTTAGGGTGTCAGGCAAGAAAGGAGAAGCCACCTCTTCATCCACCTTCCCTAATCCTGCCACCCCCAATTTTGCCATCCCCACGTGACCTCCCAGCCCCTGCAGTCTCCCTGACACCAGCTGGAAGGGCCCAGCCCGGGGCCCAGGTGCAGGTGCAGGTGAGTCTCAGCAGCTCCTGACTGGCCCCCTCCCCACTCCCGGGCCTCTAAGAACCAACCACCTGAACAGTTCCCAAACCCTGGTCTGGGCATCTCAGTGTCGACGCCCAGGGAGGTGCTGTGTCCCCATTTTAGACTCAGAGAAACCAGCTCAGGGAGAAGGAAGTCCCCGAGACCACCGTGGGAAGTAAGCAGGACACAGGACGCTGAATCACACTTTTCTGCCTCTCCGGGCGGTCTAAAGCAGGACCAGTCACTTTTTGAATCAAGGGTCACAGCCTTAGAGGACAAAGAAGCATAGCAAGTATTGATTCCCAGCTCCCACCCCAAGCCACCTGGGGACATCGCATCAAGTGTCCCAAGGGGTCAAGGCAGGTGGGGAAACTACAACCCAATGGTTAAGGGCCCAAGTCCAAGTTCAAATCCCAGATTGACTCCTGACAAGTCAGGGACAGTGTTCTCTCGACCTTGGGCAAATTTCTTAGCTTCCGTAGGCCTCGGTTTCCTCATCAGTAAAATGGGAGGAACTCTAGGTACCTATGTGTAGATCGTTGTAAGGACCTAGGAGTTAACGCAGGAAGGGCTCAGTGAAGAGGGGCTTTTTTCAAGAGTTCTGAGAAGGAATGGGTTCCCAAGGAGGAAGCATTTGGAGTGAATCCTTGTTGTCATCAGAGAGGAATGTTCCCCACACCTGTCTCTGAACGGCTGGGGCTTCCTTATAAGTCCCGAGGCCTGTCCCACCCGGACCTGCCAGGACAGAGTGTAGGGGGTGGGAAGCGGCTATTTTAAACGAGAGCCAAGGGGGTCTCTTGGATCAGGCAAGTCTGGAAATCCCAGGGACTGGTAGCAAGCCTTGTTTTGAAGAATCCTGGTAACACACCTTCCGCCCACCTGTCAGTATGCCGTTGGAGCAAAACCAACTTTCTCTTTCCCCCAATTAGTAATAATACTTGTTAACTGGAATAGGCACTCACGAGTGCCAGGTACTTTGCTAAAGTAATTCCATCCACCAACAGGCCTCCGAGGCAGGTCCTGTCCTTGGCCCCATTTTACAGGGGGAAGTGGACCAGGGGAGTTAATAACTTGCCCAAGGTCGCACAGCTGGAACTGGGCAGAGGCAGGACTCTTCCCGACCACAGGGTGGCCTGCACCAGTGGCCCGCGCCCTCGGGTGGTGCTTACTTGCTCCAGCCCAGAGCAGGTCTCTCAGGAGCTGGACAGTCTGCAGTTTGGGCAGCTTCGCAGAGCCGGAGGCCAGGGTCCCAGTCCCAGGCTCTGGGCCCTTCCCTTCACCATGTCCAGTAGGCCACACCAAGTTCCCGTGGTTCCTTTACGCTACTGCCCTCCACCTCCTGGCCTGGGGCAAAAGAGGGCGCTCCAGAGCCAGAGACAGAGCCCAGGCTTTGAGGACAAAAGATCTCATCCCCCACCCCCAACCCCACCCCACCCCTGCCTTCCTACAAATCCCTCACTCCCTCACTCGAATGTTCCTCCAGCCCCATCCTGTTACTAGCATTTTTCGGGAAACCCCATGCCTTTAACCAGACTGTTTCCTGAGGCATTGCCCAATTTTAGGCTTCGATGCTGAGAGGCACCTTCCTCCAGGAAGCCTTCTCTGACTACCTCCTGTGTTCTCTGACTCCTCAGCACTACCACCCTCTAGGGAATGACTGTGTCAAGCACTGACGTGTTGTGTTACAAGAGTCTGTCTCTGCGTACAGGGGAGTGGGGAGTGGAGACAGACAGGTGTTGCTCACCTCCTTCTGGGTTAGGCAGGGGAAGAAGGACAGCAAGGGGTTCCCTCTTTATGGCCTCTTCCAGCCGGCCTTGACCCTCAGGCCTTTGGTCAATCAATACCTGTTGGGCAACCACGGAACGAAATGGCCAGGGCTGCCTGGGGGGTGGCAGGGAGGACAGGGCTGTTCGCCACCCCGGGCACCTTTGGCCAGCCCCGCCCCTCCTGCTGCCCCTGCCTGGGTCTGGGGCCTGGAAACGGAGGGATTCTTTGAAGTGAAGAGATGTCTTGGCCTGCGTGAGGCACAGAGGCAGAAGGGGAACTCCAGGGCCGAGGCTGGCGGAGCGCGCTGCGACCCCACTGCTGCTCCGTGCAGATGAGAGGCCGCGGCTGCCAGAGCCCGTTCCAGCCAGAGACGCAGCCCTGTGGCCCCAGCGGCGGCAGGATGGGGTCTGGCCGCCTCCTTCCCGCCCCCTCGGCCCCTCCCCCATCGAAGCAGGGCAGGGCGCCCAGACTGGGGGGGGGCGGGGCCCTGGAGCCGGGATGCTTCCTGCGGACATTCTGGACATTCGACTCCCACATTCCTTAGACTCCTCAGTCCTCCCTTCTTGCCCTCCCGACAGTGGGGGAGGGCCGCGGCCTGGGTCCCAGCCGGCTGCTTGGGGCCTGTGGGGATGTGTGGGGGCCTCTCTGGGACTGACTGAGGTCTAGACTAGAGGGGCTGCCAGGAGGCCCGTCCCAGGCACCGCCCCGGGGGTCTTTGTAATTCTCATAAACAGGAAGTGCCCCCCCACCCCTGCAGACAGGCCCCTGTGTGTGCAGATGCTGGGCTCTGGAGCCCCAGCGGCCCTTGACCTCTCCGGCTGCTTCCTGTTAGCTGGGCCAAAGGAGAGAGAGGGAGACAGGAATGGCCTGAGATGCGGAGAGGCCCGCGGGAGTGTGAGCACAAAGGAGAAAGGCACGGAGAGGCCAGGCTTGCCTGCCACATAGTAGGCACTCAGTGATAATTTGCCCTGAGGTGGGGTAAGGAGGAGAGGGGCCTCTCTGGGCAGAGCAGCACAGCTGGAGGAAAGAGTGGCTGGAGGTTCCCACCCTGTGTTCAGGGAGACCTAGCACATAGTAGATGCTCAGTATATTCGAGACCGTTGTTTAGGACAGGTGGGGAGGGAGTGCCCTTAGGACAGCAACACTGCTGGTGGGTGAGGAAAACGGGGCTCCCGTGGCCTGGCTGTTCCCTGTGGGTAGACAGCCTCCAAGCCTCAGCATCCCATTGTCCCTGGCTGGCCCCCACCCCGCCCCATGGCCGGCTGGGCCAGGCCACTGTCTCAAGGCCCTTTATTTATAAAATCCCTGCGGTGTTCCCACCCCAAACCAAAGGAGCAGTGCCAGCCGCAGATCCGCCTTGGCCTGGGCTCAGGGCCCAGAGGCACGGGGGTGGGGCATCCGGCCACCCAACAGCTGCCGATGCAATTCTGGGAGGGCTACAGGCCGGCTGACTGCCTGTCCAGGGCGAGGAGGCCCTGGGATGCCCCCACTCCGGCCCGAGCTATCAACCCAGAGGCCAGCTGGGATGGCAGCTGGACCCTGTATGCGGGACCCAGTGGCTTATTCTTCTGCAAAGCAAACCTTCGTCCCCCTCGCAGTGGACGAAACGGACACTGTGTGTGCACAGCACCTCGTGTGCTTAAGGAAGAAGGCGCAGCCTCCACCTTGTGGCCAGGACCGGGGAGCCCTGCAGAGGGTACAGGCAGTGCAGCTATGGGGCCGGCAGTTCTGGAAAGAGCTGCCGATTGGCTCCCCTCCTTGCTGGCTATGTGGCCTTGGGCAAGTCATTTGCCCTCTCTGAGCCTCAGGCTCCTCCCTGTAGGATGGGACAATAATACCTACCACCGAGGGCTGTGGCCCATCACCAGACAGAGCTCTCCAGACAGAGCGATGGACAAGGCAGTCACTGTCCCTCACAGAACCTGACATCCTGGGGGAGATGTTCTGCCATGTGAACAAGGGAGGCTGCCTGCGGGGTGAAGGGTAGGAGGGAGAAGGGAATTTAGGTGGGTGGTCCGGCAGGCTTCTGAGAAGGTGACACTTGAGCTGAGAAGGGGGCGGCCTTTCACTCATCAGGAGGAAAAGTGTGCTAGGCGGAAGGAACAGCAGTGCAAAGGCCCTGAGGCAGGAGGTGGCGGGTGACCTGAGATAATAGGTATGGAAGGAATTTGCCAACCCTCAAGGGCTTTGTACATCCAGAAAGTGGTGTCATTACTGCTATTGTCACAGTGTCAAGCCTGCCCCAGGGAGGAGGTAGGGGTGTCGGGCAGACTCGTGCCACAGCTGCCAGCTGCCCCTGCGTCCCTTCCCCTCCCCTCACCCCGCCCAGGGGAGGCCGGGCTGCCTGACTGGCTGCCTCGGGTGGGCCCTCGAACTACAAAGGGTGTTCACTCCTGCCCAACTGGTTCTTCTCCTTTGATCCTCCCGAAAGCTATAATAAGCAGCCAGGCTGATTGCCATTGCACCCATCTGATGGGCAGGGAGACTGAGGCAGGGAGGGGGTGGACACAGGGTGTGGTGACAGCTCGCTGAGACCACCAAGCTCATCAGGGGGAGAGCCGGGCCGCATGCCCAGCGGCTGGGTTCCTGGGATGAACCATTCATCTTGCGGCGTCCCCTTGGGTCCTTGGCCTTGATCCCCAAAAACCCTTTCCCAGTCTCACCCCAGTGTCTGTCCCAGGATCCACAACCCAGCACACAGGCTCTACCAGCAGGTGCCAGCCACCCCCTAGCTCCAGCCGGAGAAGAATGCGGCCTGACCCTCCCCATGGGAGCTCTGGCCAGCAGGCCTTGGCAGAAGAGCGGCCGGCTGAGTCAACAAGGGGCTGGCAGAGGCTCAAGTGGCCCACCAGCCCGCAGAGGTAGAGGCAGAGACCTACGGGGGGCTGCCCACTCCCACCCTCAGGCACTGTGAGCGGCTCCCCTCTGCTTGTCTGGGTGGCAGCCAGCCCTGTTAACCCCTGAGGGTCCCCCGGGGACAGCCTGGTGAGAGCTGATTTGGCAATCACCCTGCAGAAGATGCGGAAATGGGTCACGCCGGCCGCCTCTCTGAGACAGGTTCCCAACCTGAAGACCTTCGGCTTACCCACCAGGATGTGGTCAGCGTCTTCATGAGTTCATACAGGTCGCTGCACGTGAAATGGTACAAGCCACTCAGTCGCCCTCTGTGTGCTGGGGTTCAGCCTCCTGAGACCAAGGCAATGCTGTGCCTTGTTGCCAGGTCCTGAGTAGGTGCTTAGTGAGGGCTCGCTGTGATGTGACAATTAAATTCACGAAACGACTTTGGAAAGTACGAGGGGTGTGAATGGCGACCTGCCCCAGCCTGGGTCTGTGGAGCCCCTTCCCCAGCCGTCTTATTTGTCGCCCACGCTCATCCCCATGTTCCAGACGGGAAAACAGAGGCGCAGGGAACTTGCCCGAGATCCACAGCCGGGACTAGCAGGAGCGGGGTCTCCGGCTCCCGCACAGACACTTGGAAAGGGAGAAGGTTGAGGGCGTTTGCGTGCAGCCCCAGCAGCAGGGAGGGGGCGCAGTGGGCAGGGCTGATGAGGAGCTGATTGCTGCTTTCTTTCCCCTCCGACTAGCGGGGCTGCCCTCAGGGTGAGGCCCCGTCACCAGAGAGGTGTAAGTACAGGCAGCACCCGTTGGCCAGGGGCGCTTCTGGGCAAGTCCAGCCCCAGGCGGGTGTGTGTGCAACACCCGAGGTCCTTCCGGAGATCACGGTCCCTTCTTGATCTCAGAGCCTTTGCCCTCAAGGCAGCAGGATGCTGGGGACGCCCCAGACCTGGGCTGGAATCCAGGGGGACCATGTCAAAGCGGTGAGAGGCTGAGAACATAACTGCACCTCCTGGGCCTCGGTTTCCTCACCTGCACAACGGAGCTGTGAGGGGTAGAGCCCAGGCCAGCCCTAACCCAGCACTCAGGAAGTGCTGAAAATTACTTAAGTGTTAGCTCCCCCTCACTTCTGGTGATCTCCCTTGTATCATCAGTCCAGGAAAGGGAGACGGAAACCAGGGACTAAGCAGCAGTGGGGGGTGGACCAGGAGCACCCACCGCCCCGGCTCCATCAGGGACGGGCAGGTGCCGCCGCCACCGGGCTGCTTTCCCCCGTTTCCGCATTCACCACACAAGATCATGTACGTGAAAAACCTTCATCAACCCAAGCCGGCCGGCTTTCGTGAGAACAAGCAGACGGACCGGTGTGTCCAGGAACAAGCTTGTGGCCATGACGGGGAGGCAGGAGCCCCATACCCACCGAGGACCACGTGAAGCCCGGGGGCTGGGTCACTGGAGGAGGTGAGGCTGGAGGTGGTCAGGGCAAGGCAGGGCTGGCCCCGGCCCACTGCCTATCTCTGGAGCCAGGCTGGACGGCAGAGAATAGGCCATTGTTTCTGCTCCTCAAACACTTTTCCTGTCCCCCACCCCACCCCTCCTCTCTCCGCCATATGTCCCCTCCCTCGGAGAACAAAGATCTGCAGACCCTCCCCACTGCCTTCCATCCTGGCTCCTAGCTCTGCAGAGCCCCGCCCACCCATCACCCCTGGGAGGACGGGGTCTCCTGAGCCTGACCCTCTTGCTCTCCCTCCCCACCCTCGGCAGCTACAGATGCCTCAGACCCCACACCCCACCCCCTCCGTCCATTCATCCGACTGTCCTCTGTCCTCTGGGTGGGCTGGAGAAACTGCCCCTGCATCCTTCCTCAGTCCCTGTCTAACTTCTTGTCCTCTTCTCCGGGAGGAGAGCCTGGGGAGGGGTGGGTGGGGGTGCCTTTCCCGCCCCCATTTCCCTGCGGAGCAGTGAGGGATTCAGAGCGCAGGCAGCCTGGAAGGCTCCAGCAGAGAAAACTCTTCCACAAGGCCGGCCCTTGCCCAGAGCCTGCCTGGAATTCCAGGGGCGTTTCAGGCCCTGACAGCTGCCCGCCTCCGGGAACCACCACGCTCCCCTGCTCCCCTGCTCTTCGGGCTCTCCCACTCTCCCTGCTGGGCCACGCCCTCCAAAATACCCTGGGGATTAACTCCCATCCTGACCCTGTGGCTCCCAAGAACCCATTCACACCCAGGCAGCACCCTCAGACACAGCCAGGCAGGGCAGACGGGGGCCAACCTGCCATCGCCTGGCCTCCAGCGTCCCGGTCATCACTCCCCGCGGCACACACACTCGTGCCAGATGCTCAGGCTTAGTGCACCCAGCCTGGCATTCTCACCTCTGTTTTGTGCAGTCTGTGTAAAACCGCATCCCACCTCCTCCGGGCAGCCTTCCTGGAAGCCCTGCCCGAACTTTAACTGCCTGTGAGCCTGTCTGTCTGGTGCTGGGAGGCTGGGAGGTGGCACACAGCAGGCACTCAGCAGATGCCACCCACACTGAAGGCAACCACGGGGCGTGTGGCAGGCCACTGGGAGTCCCAGCTTCACTGCAGGCCCGCTGTGCAGCCATTACCCTCTCTGGACCTCCGTGTCCCCCACAGCTCTCGAGGCCCTGAAACCCCACCGGGCGTAGACTGTAGGGGCTCTGGGATGGGAGGGAGCAACTTCCTTCCAGAAGGGTCTCCGACCCTGGCTCCCTCACAGAACATTCCTGTTCTCAAAGTCAACCGGAAGAGGGAAAAAAACTAAAAGCAAAAAAGATGTGGGCCAGCTTGCTGCCTGGGCTCTGCTAATGAGGAAACTCCTATCGAGGATCCAAGGCACCCCAGGGCTTGTGACCCCTCAGGGCAGCCATCACTGGGCACAGGACGGTGGCCCAGCCTAGCCCATGTCACAAAGGGGCCCCCAACGCCCCTCCTCCCAAAGCACTGAGTTCAAGGCCTCTCTCCCCTCCTCCACATAGACCTTTCCCAGATCCCCTTCTAACCTCTCCAGTCCTGTTTTTCTTGTGGGCAATCTCACCACGAGATACAGTCCCAACTCAAATGCCACCTCTTCCAGGAAGTCTCCCTGGACCTCTTCAGTCAATCCCTTGCTTCTCTGGTCCCTTCTCCTACTGTTTTGGCCCTCCATCCCCACCAATATCCCGGCCTCTGTCTAGATAGCGGGGACTGCATTTCTTACCGCTTCCTCCTCACCAGGTGCCCGGCCCAGCCCTGGCCCACAGCGGGCACGCATGTAACGTGTTCAGTGCGGCCGCCTCCTGGAAAACGGCAATAACAGTAACAGCGATAGCTCCCCGTCCTTGACCATTAACCAAAGGTCAGGCAGCGAACTTCAGGGTTCATCGCAGACGATGATGCAAATAAGGCCCAGGGAAGGAAGCGGCTAGCCCAGGGTCACTCTGCTAGTGAGAGGCAAAGCCCGGGTTGGAACTGGGGTTTGCCTGAGAGGAAATGCATGCTGGGTAACAGAGGTGGGAGCGTGGGGGTAGCTCCGCTGGCCTGCTGCCTGTCTCCCTGAGCTGCGGAACTCATCCCCAGCACAACCCACCTGGAGACGCCAGCACCGCCTCTCCCCCGCAACACCTGGGTGTGTCTGAGCCCTGCTAGGAGTCCAGCCCACGGACAGTGTCCCTGGAGTGGTCCCAGGGGGGAGGCACATGGTCTGAGAGTGGTTACAGTCCACTTTAGCGGACGAGGACCCCGTCCCAGTGCTGGCCGGGACCACCCATGCCCCAGGCGTGCCAGGGGCACAGACATCACTGTCTTGTTGAAGGACCTCGCAGGGCATTAGACGCCAGCATAGAGGACAGACTGGGTGCAGGGGAGAGGCTCGCTCTGAAGGAGGACCTCCAGGAGGAGGTGACATTTCAAAGCAGCCTTCAAGGATGTGTTGCCCAAGGGTGACCTACTGCTGAAGGTGAGCGAAGTTTCCGCACGTGAGAAAGATGAGGGTGTGCGTGAAGTCCTGTGGGGTCAGCAGAGGCCGAGTGTGAGCCGAGGTAAGAGCATTATCAGATGGACAGGGAGAGGAGGGGTGAATTGTGGTGGGCCACGTGGGTGGACAGGTGGGTGCAGGTGTGGGCAGTGGATCAAAGGTTGCTGGACAGACAGAGTGGGTGAGCAGACATACAGGTAGGTGGGGGAAGGTGTGTGTAGGTGGAAGGGTGGGTGGGACTGAGTGGATAAATGAACAGGGGTGTTAGCAGTGGGCCCACTGAGGGGCAGGTGTGTGGTTAGGTGACTGAATGGGTGGGTAGTAGGTCCTAAGATGAATGGAAGGTGAACGGACGGGTGGAGGGGTGGGTAGTGGATAAACAGGCGTGTGGGCAATGGGTAAACAGACGGATTGGCAATTGCATCTGGGGGTGGACGGACCAGTGGACACTCATGAGAGAGAGGACTTGGCGGACTCATCAATGAGCAGACGCCTAAGCTGACCAAAGGCACAGCCAGACTGTGGAGTGGAAAGGATATGTGGGCTGAGCTGAGCTGGGCTGGGGGACATGGCCAAGCCAACCCGTTCGGCTCAAGGCTCCCACCCCAAACCTCCCCGGAGCCTGCTGGGCAGCCACTGGCATTCCTGGGCCCCCAAGGGGGAAATTCTTCTCTCTAGCTGTGCCCTGCCCCCTTCACCCTAGCTCCACAGAGGACTGCTTGCCCGAAACTTCCTCCTTCCTATAAGCCCTGTGCCTCAGCCCACCAGCCTGCAGGGGTGCGTTGAGGGGGCAGCTGAGCTCTGGGATTATGGCCTAAGGGGCCTGGTTCCTCCAGGACAGAGGAGGAGACGGGGGCTCCTGAGCTTCGGGCGGCCAGTCCCACCTAGCAGCTCCCAGTTCCCAGCTGGCAAGCATTTGTTCTGCATTCTGCACGGTGATTACGGCTCAGCCAGGGTTAACCCCTGCGCTTCTGCTTCTGTGCACAGCCTCGTGAAAGGGGAAGGGAGGGGACCTCGGGAAATTGGGGGAGGAGGGAACCATGGGAGATGGGGACTGCCTGTCCCTGCTTCCTTCACAGGGGTGCCCAGACCCTCCCTTCCTCCCACCTTCCAGAAACAGGAATGCAGCCTGCACAGAGAGGTGCTCCTGTCTGGAAAGGGGGGATGGGAGCTCCTCTCAGCCTCAGTTTGCCCATCTGTAAAATGGGACAAAAGATTCCTGGCTCACAGGTTGCCTCGAGGTGAGTTAATAGAGACAGAGTGCCTGGCAAGTAATGGGAAGGTCCCTGCCCGCCCCCAGACCAGAGCTAAAGGGGACAGTGGGAGTGTGTGCCAGGCCATAACCGTTTTCATTAAGATTGCTTTCTTAGCTATCTCTCTGGGGCTCACAGGAAGTGGTAAGTACCCACAAGTGGCCAATATCTGCACTGGAATGACACCCATTTTATAGACAAGAAACTGGAGGCCGGGCGAGGCCAAGCGCCTTGCCTGCAGTCACACAGCGGCTGGGAAGCCGGTGGCCAAGGTTTGGGCTCCGGTCTCTGACATCACACCGAACTGCTTCCTCTGCCAGCTGCTCTGGGGACCCTCGGACCTGAGTGACACGTAGTTTATTGTCCAACCAGGTCCCCTTTGAGAGTGAAAGGAGGCGCTAGCAATGATTTCCCTGGGATAGCTGGCCTCACACAGGCCTGTCCTGGGCAAACCAGGACGCACGGACGTCTTGCAGGGGGAGGTGTCTTCGGACAAGTCCCTTCCCTTCTCTGCAAAAGGGGACATGATGGCAGCACGGTGCAGTCCCAGTGGGGCTCCCGTGAGGATTAAAGGTGGTGACACATGTAAGAGGCTGTCGAGCCAGGTATGCCTCCGACACTCAATAAATGCCCGAGTTACTCCTGCTATTAGTGGTTCCTGCCTCCGTCGCTGTCCCGGTCTGCTCTGCGCTCACGCAGGAGCTTCCAAATGCACCGGATCACATACCTCTGGCTTCCCATCCCTGCTCCGGTGGGGCTGGGCACCTGGCCGGAGGCTAAGCCCTCAGGACCTGGCCCAGTTCTCTCCCAGCCCCCGACTGTGCCCGCCACCCACTGGTCCCTGCCTGTCCAGTGCAGCCCCCTCCCCGTTCCCCCACGCTCTTCAGTGCCTCCACGATGACCCCTAATTCTCCCTGGGACAAAGCCGAACCCCAGGGAAAGAGCGCCGACCAACTGCAGTCTCCGTCCTGCTGCTGTGCCGCTTGAGCAAGTGCTGGAATTCTTTGTACCTCAGTTTCCCCATTTCCAGCTGTGCAAATAACCCCCTCCCTTGATGGCCCACATGAGAATTCAGGAAGACCAGCAGTCTGTGGACAAACCCTTGTCTCCTCCACCTGTGTGTGAGCTCGGCCCCCGGCCCCCAGCCCGGCCAGTGCACACCGTCCCCTCCAGCCACGCCTGCCTCCTCCAGGCGGCCCTCGGCTCCCAGCCTTTGCAGGGTCGTCTCCTGCCAGGAGTGTGGGCGCTCCCACCTCCCTTCCCTCTGCCTACGGGTCCTTTACAACAACCAGAGCCAGGCATCACCTCCTCCAGGAGTCCTTGGTGAGCCCCTCCCCTCCCCTGCAAGCCTGTTAGGGGTCACTGGGCAGAGACAACCCCCAGGGCCGCCTGCCTGCCAGAGGGGTGCTCCCAGTCTGAGGGGGGTATCAGGAGAGCAAAACAACATGAATTAGGAATCAGAGGCCTCTCTTCCCTCCCCCAGGGTGGCACAGGGTCCTGTGCACAGCAGGTCCCCTGACCCTCAGAGGCGGGGTGAGGTGCTCAATAACCCTTTCTGAACCCATCCATCTGAGGGGTGATCTCATTGACCTGCTCAGCAAGCCGGCTAGGTGCTGACAGAGCACAGAGCACTTAGTGACATAAGATCTGAAGCTGGCTTTTATCTTCCCACTTTACAGGTAGGGAAACTAAGGCTCGGAAAAGGTATGTAATGGCCGGGGCAGAATAGCAAGGCAGGCTGCTGGGTTCCACGGACTATGTCCTTGACCACCAGGCTGCACCACTTTACCCGTGGCCCAACATGGCCCACTCCCCAGTGTGGCTCAAGTCTGCCTCCTGGCCCCCACGGGGCTTGTGTAGGGGCAGAAAGAACGGTGGTTGGGAGAAAGGGAGTGGTCACCGCAGCTGGTAGAACTCGAGGTCTAAGCTGATCTCTCCGGCATGCAAGGCCTCCGAGGCAGGCTTCCCAGTTCCCCAAATCCCGCAGGGAGCGGCTGGAGAGCCCAGGAGTCAGTCCTCCGGTCAGAGCGCCCCCAGGCCACGCGGAGATCTGGTGGGGTAGGGCTTGGCTGCAGACAACCCGAGTAGCCCAGCCAGGCAACCCGCACACTCCCTGGCTCCTCCTGCCCCTGACGGCTGGCCTGGCGGCCCCGCCACTCCCCCTCTATCTAGTTCGGGCCGCTGCTCGGGGCGGCGTGCTGGGTGCCCGGGAGGGGCCCCGCCCGCGGGCGGGAGGACAGGGGCGGGAGGAGGGCGTGCGCCCACACCCCGCCCCCGCCCCGGAGCCAGCCCGCGGAGCCCGAGGCCAGGGCGGCGCAGACCGGCCCAGCGACTCGCCCGGGCTGCGCGCCGCGACGCGCTGCCTCCGCCGCCACTGCCTCCGCGTCTGCCTTCGTCCCCAGCCCCGGAGCTCGCCGAGAGAAGGTAACAACGCGCTGGCCCGCGGGTCCCCGAGCCCCGGGTGGGCGTGGACGCGGCGGGGGAGACACGGCGCCCGGGGACACTCTGCACCCTCCTAGGCTCCCCGGGCTGGGGCGGGGGAAGGGGCCCTCCTGCCCAAAGCGCCCGGGTGCCAACAGGAAGGCCTGGAGCACTGGGCGCAAAGCAGCGCAGGGACGCTCCCAAGTTTTGGGTGGTTTTGCCCTGTTCCCGGCGAACGGAGTGGGGCAGAGAATTGGGGGAGCGGTAAGCCGGGTGGCAGGAGGAGGGGGCGAGCCGAGGGCCGTCTGTGCTCCTTCCTGCCCTGGGTAAGGAAGGGAAGGGAAGGAACGGGGAGGGTGCAGTGTCTTGGAATGTCGGGCTCCTTGGCCGGCGCGGAGAGCGGGAAGTGTGTGTGCTGGGGCGGGGGGGGGGGCAGCGCTGGGGAGATGGACCAAGCACCCTGCCCCCTCCCCAACCGCTGCATTCCAGGCCCGAGCAGCGGATGAGGTCATCCCGTCCGGTTCCCCTCCAGCCAAGGCAGCCAGCGGTCCCCTTCCCCCGGAGCGACCCTCTGCGTTCTAACCCGCTGGCCCCAGAGGGAATGTTTTATGGCCAAAGGCTCTCCCGGACTTCCAGTCCCGACCGCGCTCGGGATGGTCTGTGCCTGCCCCCGCCACCCAGGACCCGCGAAGTCTGAAGCCCGCGTTCTAGCCCGGGACGCTGTGGCTCAGAGAGGCGGAGGGGCTGGCCTGGAGGCCACCGCGGCGCAGAAAGCCGCGCGGGGACGGGAGCCCAGATCTGTGGGGGCCTCGGCCCGGCCCGCAGCCGCTGCGCCGGGCCGAGCGGAGGGCGGACTTGGCGCTGACTTCGGGTGGTGGGGCTGGGAGCGCCTCTCGCTCGCCACTTTCTCCTGCCTCCCCTGCGGCCCACGGGGCTCCCTCTCCCTGACCCGCTCCTAGTCCGGAGTCCCCGCGGCGACTTCGGACAGCTTGCCGCTCTTTTCTGGCCTCCGTTTCCACGTCTCTCCCCGTCAAACAGTTGGCATTTGAGAAGGGTGAGAAGCCAGGCCCCCAAGGAGTTAACCTTCTATTCCAGAGGCCCTAACCAAGATAGGGTCCCGCTGTCCCTCGGGAGGGGTGGTGTCACCCAGCGCACGCTGGCGGGCAGGGGGCTGTGAGCACGCCACAGGCCTCCAGGGTGAGAGGCGGCGCCGCTGGCGGACCCGCAGCCTGCGGTTGACCCCCAGGTGAGCACCCGGGTGCGGCCGCCCCCGCCTGCGCCTCTGCCCACCCCGCGGTCAGACCCGCTCCTCGCCCCCTCCCAGACCCTCACCCCCAAGCACATGCGACTCCACAGCGACCCCTATCGGCCTCCCAATACGTGGTCCCGGCCTGGCGCCTCAAACCTCGTCTTTGCGGTCATCACCACCGCTGAGTAAACTTCCGTGGGCTCCGGCCTGCCTTCTGTAGGGTAAACAGAAGGACTCCTGCGACACCGAGGCTGGGACACGGGCACACTGAGTCTGCAGAGCCGAGTCCCTTGCCTCCCAGACCTGCCAGGAGCCCTGCTCAGGGGCTGGTGGTGGCTCCTCCAGCGACTCTCCCTCATCCCCCTGGGGTCTTCACCGCTCCCCGGCATTTACTGCAGATTGACGCTGGTGGGATCCTGAGAGGTTCCCAGCCATACTGCCTCTCCTGCTCTGCGGCCTGGGGCAAGTTAATTCCCTCCTGTGCCTAGTTTATTTCATCGGTAAAATGGGTGCCGTGCGCAGTAGCAGGTGATGTGCCAGGGCTAATGAGGGCAGATATGTCTTGCACCAGGGCACCCAAAGTCCTGCTTACTCCAGGACCAGGTGCGGCACAACTGGTCGCCAGCCATACCCTGTGGTCAGCACCAAGTGCTGAACAGCCACCACCAGAGTCCCCAGAATGAGAGCTGTTGGTATAAGGACATTGGGTTTAAACTGAGAGCCACCCTGCTCTGGCTTCTGAGGGTTTAACCACAGCACCTTCCACTTTTACAGCCCTCCTGGGAGGGGAGCAGCCTTCGAGGCTTTTCTTATTGTCCATGTGGGGAAAACGGGTTCCCAGGGTTAGTGCCCTGCCCTGGGCTCCACGTTGTGACAGGGCCCCTCTATGGCAGCGGGAGACCTTCCGGAGGTGCCCGGGGCATTTGGGAGGTGGGACCATCGAAAGATTGGGACAGAAGGTGTTCTCCCAAATCACAGCGGCCACTGGGGTGCGGTGGGAGCTGGAGCCCCTTTTGCTGAGACAGGAGGGGCTGCTTCAGGAAGCCAGGGCCTTGCGGGGCTAGGAGAGAAGTGGGAGTGGCCACATGACATTTCAGAATGGCCCCCCACCCCAGTTTCTTTTCCCAAACATTCACTCGTCGTCTGCAGAATGGGGAAGCCCGGCCTGTGCCATGTGCCTGCCGTGTGACCTTGGCCGAGCCCCTTTCCTCTGCACCTTGGCCCCGCCCATGAAATGGGCTAACCCCGCAGCTCCTCGGGGCTGTCGGGGAGTCAGGTGACATCACGTCGTGGCCGGCCAACTGCAGCATGCCTCCTGACTACAGCAAACATTCCACCAGGGCTTCTCGGTGCCAGGGGTGCCAGGGGTGCCAGGGAAAGGGATGATTCAGAACCCCCCCCCAGGGGAGGAGTTAGGGGTGGGGGAGGATCAGATGGTGGGAAGGAAAGAGAATGTAGTCAGAAAACAAAGCAAGCTTTGTTCAATCGCCTCCTTTGTCTTTATCTTGTTATTTAACCTATTTTGAATTTCAAATAACATTCAAAGGGCAGTATTGGGATTTTTGTGCTTGGAGGTGGCAGCAAAGTTAAAAAAAAAAAAAAACAAACTTGAGACTCAGATCTAGGTGTTCTTGTTAAGAATTCTTATCGGCTTTTATCAGCTGAGGTCCCAGGCCTTCAGAGGTAAGTGACTTGCCCAAGGTCACACAGTGAGGCCGCTGAATTCCCTACGTACCCTCCCTCGGCAGGTAGCAAGGGGTGATAAGTAGCACGAAGGTTACCCTGTGGCCTGGGGATCTGATGGAACCAGTACTGATTTGGCAGAGACCGCGTGCAGAGCCGTGCGCAGAGACCGAGCGGGGTGCTGGGAGGGAGGAAGAAAACCCCGGCAGGTGCCCCACCCTCCAAGGGCGCCGCTGATCTGGGGAGACAAGGCTGGGCTCCAGCAGCCAGTCAGAGGCCTCGTGAGTCAGGCTCTGAGTTCAAGTCTCGACTAGCTCTCCTCATGTGACCTGGAGCAAGCATGGCCCTTCTCTGCACCACAGGAAGACCGGGCGTGGACTGTGGGCCCACTGGTGTCCTGCAGCCTGCACTTCCTATGACTCTAGCAAGGCCAGGGCCAGACCAAGAGGAGTTCAGAGGAGACTGGGGCAGTAGGAGACCAGCAGGGGAGGGACTGGCCAAGGAATAGCTGTGGGTACCACCCGAAGCTCCCACCCCTGTGATGAACGGATAAAGTTCTTTCCTGGATAAAGTTCTTTCCTGCGGGCCTTCTCAGAGCCCCAGGCATGCAGGAGACATCTGGAAAAAGCCACTGGGCCACAGGATCCTTTTTTCAGGAAGCACCTTGAAGGCGGGAGGGCCCTAAGGAACCTCTGCGTGAGTTGTTTACTCGGCCATCCACAAGGGCTTTGACGGGTGCCCCCTCCCTCCTGGGCAGTCTGAGTGGAAAGTGGAAGACAATTTAACATGCAGAGAAAGGAGATGACTTCTTCCACCTGCCAGGGGGAGGCAGTGTAGCGTGGGGCTCACGGGATCTGGGTTTAGGGGGCCCTGCTTCACCGTTTCTCCCTGTGTAGCCTCAGGCAAGTCATTTCACTCCTTGTCCTGAGTTCTCCCCTCTGACGACGTGCTTCCCTCGGGGCCGTCGCGTGGGTGGAATGAGTGGCGGGCACAAGTCATTGGCGCATAGTGGGAGTAAGTGTTCCGTACCCAGCCCCATGCGATGGCCGCGCATGCGCGAGCGCACTGCTCCGAATTTCCCAGGCTCCCTCACGGCTCCACACTTTGTCCGTGACTAGCTGCCCCGCGCCCGCCAGCCGGGCACCACCCTTGTTGGCTGTCGTGGTGTATTCTCTTTAGCTGTTCCCATTTGGCCCTAGGTCCCCCCAGGCCTACTGTCGCCTTTCTGCCTTTCTTTCAGGTCTCCACCTGAGTGAAAGAGGGGCTGTGCACGCTTGAGGCACGTCTTGTACCTGCTGTGTTCTTGGACAGAACATCAACAGCTGAGCCGGCGGGTCCAGGAGCCAGGCCACAGGGAGAGACTAGCCATGGACCTCCAGCAGCCTCAGTATTGGGGGACAGCACCTTAGGAGAAGAGAGGAGTGGTCTCCATCCATCCCCCTGGCACTGAGAAGGGAGAAGAACCCGCCGCCTGCCCCAGCTGGGCATGTACCAGGGGCTGTAATCAGCCAGAGCTGATGCCGGGCCCCCAGGGAGCTGGAGGAGCCCCCATCATGAGCCTGGGCAAGCTGTCACCCGTGGGCTGGGTGTCCAGCTCTCAGGGAAAGAGGCGGCTGACTGCAGACATGATCAGCCCCCCACTCGGGGACTTCCGACACACCATGCATGTGGGCCGAGGTGGGGACGTCTTTGGCGACACCTCCTTCCTCAGCAACCACGGGGGCAGCTCCCAGGGTACCCACCGTTCACCCCGCAGCTTCCTGGCCAAGAAGCTACAGCAAGTGCGCAGAGCGGGGGTGCCACCCCGGCGGTTAGCTTCCCCACCGTCGCCCTCACCTGCTCCACCCGCGGTTTCCCCCATCATCAAGAACGCCATCTCCCTCCCCCAACTCAACCAAGCTGCCTACGACAGCCTCGTGGTGAGCAAGCTCAGCTTCAACAGCAGCCCGGCCAGTTCCACGGATGGCCACTCCAGTTACGGTGAGGACATGGGTTATTTCCCGTTTTTCAGATGCTGAGACCCAGAGAGTTTAATGATTCAACCAAGCCTCCAAGTGAGGTCTTTTCCCCACAGTAGTTTGGTAATCACCATGGAGGTCAGGACAGTAAATGGGGAAGGGTCAAGGGGTGGGAACCAGCCCACTCCCCAGAATACACTGATTAATTTGGAAAACCGCTCCTGAGGACAGAAGTCACGTGGTTCCTGTCCTGGTGGGGCTCTTCGGGACAGCTCACCTGGGAGCCAGGGTTTCTGCTGCCACCTGGTGGCCACTCCTTGCTTTGTAGCCTTGCCCCACAACCAGCGGCTACCTCTAGTGCTCCCCCTGCGGGTCACTGTTGGGAACCCCACTGAGGGCTAGTCCACAATAACCCTGCTGTCTCAAGCCCCACTGTCCTGGGGCCAGGGGCTGGACTTTTGGAGGGCATCCTTTGAGTCTGTGATTTCTATGCAGTCAGATCCCAGCTGCTGGTTCCATCCCTGTGACCAGCGCACATACTGTGGGTTCAGTCAGCCATTGGCCACTGTCATGGCAGAAGACCAGGGCCAAGGCCAAGTTTACAGTGGGAACTGAGACAGGAGACCTGAGCTCCAGGCTTGGTTCCACCATGTCAGACCGTGGCCCTGGGCAAGCCCTTCCCAGCTGAGCCTCACTTTCTTCATCTGCAAAGTGGGAAAGGATTATGTGCACTGTCAGTTTCCAGGGTGGAGGGGAGAATCACATGAGAGACTGTGGGGTTCCCTATAATGGAAAGATGGGAGAACTGAGCCCAGTTGGGGGCAGTGACTTGCTAGAGGCCAGACAGCAAGGTGGGGTTGGTTCTGGCTCTCCCCTCCCCAGTTCATGGCCAGGGACCCCAGCTCTGACCCCACTCCCCACTTCTCTTCTAGGCCTGGACTCCGGGTTCTGCACCATCTCCCGCACGCCCCGGGCGGAAAAGCCTCGTGACCGAGACCGTGACAGTTCTTTCCCCTCCGAACCTGAGCTTCACCGCTCTGACTCCCTCCTGTCCTTCCGTCTGGACCTGGACCTTGGGCCCTCTCTCCTCAGCGAGCTGCTGGGGGTCATGAGCCTCTCAGAAGCTTCTGCAGCTGAGACCCCAGCCTCAGCCCCTGCGGCAAACCCCGCAGCTCCTGCCGCAAACCCCGCCACCCCTGCCTCAAGCCCTCCACCCCGTGGACGCTGCCCCAACGGGGTAACCGCTGGGTTGGGCCCAGTGGCTGAGGCGAGGGCCAGCCTGGTGGGAGAGTGCCCCCGTGCGCCTGCCGACATGGCCCCTGGCAGGCACTGGGGAGCAGGCTGGGGTGGCGGCAGGGGCAGCCGGCACTACACTGAGATGGATGCTCGGCGGGAGCTGGTCAAGGTGCTGCCCCAGGGTCGGGCCTCTTGGGAGAGCCTGGACGAAGAGTGGGAGGCACCCCAGGCAGGCAGCAGGGCCCCCGTGCCCAGCACGGTGCAGACAAACGCCTTTGCGTTTGCCGATGCTGAGGACGACGACGATGAGGTCAAGGTGTGAGCAGCTGAGCGTGGGCTCAGGACCCTGCCCCGCCTCTTCACCATGAAGAGCCCCGTGCAGAGCCAGCCCCTCATCTGACAACTGGGAGAACCTGAGTTGTCCCCAAACCCTCCACACCTCTGCTGGACAGACATGGGAGGGAGTCCAGGCTTGCTCTGGGACCTGGGTGTTCCCAAGGGCCCTGCCGGGCTGACCCGCTTCCCCACAACTATCACTCTGGACCCAGGGGCTATTCCTTCTGCCCCGCCCCCACTGACCAGGCGCCTCAGCCTCACAGTGCTGCCTTTGTGCTGGGGAAGCTGTCTGTGCTGGGCGGGGGGCAGTGGGCCCACCACACAGGGCCTTTGTCTCCTCCCTAAGGGACCGCCTGCCTGCTTGTCCTGAAGCTGCCCCCCCCGCCAGGGCTGCTTCCCCCACATCCCCACCCCAACCCCAACTTGTCCCAGAGCCCTCAAAGAAAAATCAGGTGTGGCCTCCCCCTCCTCCTGTGCACCTGAGACCTGCCTCTGGGTTCTGATTAAAAAAGGCTTTTTTTGGTAAAAGGTGTCCTGCAAGGTGTTCAGGGACCTGAGGGTACAGCAGCAGCAACACCTGCTTAAATGCTCTCAGCTTTGGGTTTGGAAGCCAGGGGCCCCAGCTCAGCACCCCAGCTCGGAGGGGTCAAAACAGGGGTAATGAGTAACCCAGCTGGAATGAGTGTTCCTGAGATAAGGGCCCAGGTGGGAGCTCTTATCGCAGTTCCGGGAACAGCCCCCTGGCCCAGGTGCCCAGAGCCAGCGCCTGCCTCTAATCCCTCGGGCAGCTTGGCACTTGTTCTGCTGATACCAGGGGACCCGTGGACAGGAATGGGGCTCAGAGGTGTTTGGAAGTGTGTCCCAACCCCACCTTGGCAGGACTATGACCTGCCTGAGCTTCCTCCCCTGTATCATGAGGAAGCCGGGAGCATTGAAGTGCATGGGAAACCTTAACCACAATTTCTGCCACAGAAAGACTGGATAAAGGCAGGTTCTTACGTTTATTCTTAGCACTGGGGGAGGGAAACGGGGTCAGAGGGGCAGGCAGTGCAAATGGGGAGCCGGGACGCAGGGGCTGCTGATCCTGAGTGACTGGGAAGCAGCTCAGGGCTGGGAGTGCGGGGGGGCAGGGGGGCCCACCACTGCGAGGTGCTGCCCAGTCAGTCAAGCTTGAAGGAGGAGAGGCTGAGCCCGCCCAGCACGCTCAGGTAGCTCAGGTGGCTGTGGCCCAGCCTGTTGGGAAAGGTCACCTGGTGCCCATCTGGCAGCTTCATCTTGAATTTGTCACTCTCAAAGGTCACGGTCAACTGCAGTGGGAGGGAGGCCGTCAGCGGGGCAGGAGGCTCCCTGGAGATGGGCCGTGGCAGTGCCTGGCAGCTCCAACAATGCCAGCACGTGTCTCAACCAGGGTTCCCTACCAGCTGGGTTCCCCCTTTGACATTGTCCCCAGGCCCCTTTTCTCTTTGACCTCACCTTGACCTCTGACCCTGGGCTGAAGCACACGTGATCTTCCCGTTGCTCCTGCCCCCAGTTGTTGCCATCCCATGAATTGCAGACTATGGTGGATTCACCAAAACGTGGGTTGAAATGCAGATCCAGGGTGTCTGTCCCTTGGCCCAGATTAATCACAAACCTGCAGGGGAAGCAGTCACAGGTGAGGATTAGGGGCTAGCCCTGGGGAAAACAGCTTGGGTCTTAGGATCTTAGTGAGCCACAAGCTGGAAGTATCACCAAGAAAAGGTGGTATTCATTGAGGTCTGGGCCTCAAAGCAAGGGAGGTGTCAAGGTGGTCAGACTGGGCACTAGAGTACACACTGCATTAGAAGCACGGGACTAAGGCTCTCTACAGGGGGGCAACTGATGGTGGCAGTTTCAGGAACAGGGAGTGTCCCTCTTGGGGGAAAGGACTGCTGTCCTCAGCTATTCGAATACCTATGAAGTTTGGCCGCAAACAGTTGTCAACCCAAGGTGGGGAGCTCCCTGTAATCAGAAGTATGCGATCAGGGGTTGTGTGATTTCTCGGTAGGGTCACTGCAGGAGCCTAGGTGAGCCCTTCAGAGTTCCCTGAGAGAGGGACATTCTGGGTCATGGGGTGCCTTCATTGGGAGGTCTCAGGCCAGAGCTCTCCCCCACTTTCCTGTCACCTTGAGGAACCAAAGTGGGAGAAAGGGGTGAGTTTTCTCTTGGCTCCTGTTCCATGCATCTACCTGCCTCCTCCCCAACCAATAGGTGACGGAGATCAGTTCCATGACATGCGGACACAGGTAAGAGCCTAGGGCTGAGCGGTAACCCGCCAGGTGGACAAAGGTACCTGCTGCTAACCGAGAGGATGCAAACGAGACCTCTTGGCGCCCCTGGTGGCCGCCTCTGGTATAACGTGTGTGAACTGCTGGCCTCCCGCACCAGGGCTGTGTAAAGAGGGCGGTGTCCCTGGGGGTTTGGGCTTTCGGTAGAGGCACCTGGCCCGTGGGGAGCTGGGCAGAGCTCCAGGAGCTTCTCCACATGTCCCTTCAGTGTCTGTCGAAGCCAAGGAATAGAGCTTAAGGCATCAGTTGTGAAATTTGCAGGAACCTCCCACCCAGCCTCAGGTATGAAGGCAGGTCCTAACGGGAGCAAAGCCAGCAAGGGTGTGGGAGTGGGCAAGTATGCAAAAAAGACGCCTTTGACCTGAGGTCGCCTTCATCTCTGACCATCCCACAGAGCTGCCCTGACTGTCCCCATCTCCCCAGCCTGGTCCAGGTCTGTGGACAATCCTCCCTCTCTCCCCACCCCACCCGCCCTGCTCACCCATCAGCATCATCAGCGATCTTGCCCTTGATCTTCAGGGTTGTCCCCAGCTTCATGTCCATGTTCATGATCTCGAATTTCCCCTGCACCAACAGAGAAACAGTCCACAAAATATCAACGGCGCAGGTGCCCGGATGCTTTCCATGGGTTTTACCCCACCTTGGCCCGGCCCAGGTCTCCCCTCCCCTGCCCACAGGAGGGTGCACAGCAGGGCAGGGTGAGAGCCAGAGCCCCACACATGGCCTGTTTTGCTTCGCTCTCATCCATCCCAGCCTCGCTATAGGACCCAGCTGAGGGAATCTTGGTTTGCCTATCTGTGAAGTCGGGAGAGTGGTCCCTAGTGACCTCACAGTCCCCAAGCATGTTCAAGCAGTAAAGGCCCGACACCCTTGCCAGGATCCCCAACACGAGGGTGTGTTTAGTTCCCACACAGACTTGGAGCCAACCACTAACAGAAAATGACTGTGAGAGGCATGCAGGTCTTGGTCCATCCAAAAGTAGGAATCTATAAAACTCCAGACATCACGTGTCTGAAATATCCATCCGAGTGCCTCCCCAAACCTCACTTTCCTCACCCACAAAATGGGTTAACTGGGTGTACTCGCTGGACAACAGTGGCTGAGTGCCCGCCGTGTGACTGCGCTTGTGGAGGCCCTGAGGGTAACAGTGTCCACCCCCAAGATGGTTGGGAGAATTCGAGACGCTGTTTGGGAAGCCCCGTGCATAGCTAGGGCCTGGCGTGGGCTCCGGCACACCGAGGGGCGACTACCATTACGGTTACTTATTGTGAGCCACGGTCCAGAGTGCCAAGCATCCCACAGTCCGGAGTGCCAAGCGTCACCCTCAACAAAGTCTGAGGCCCAGAGAGAAGGAGCGAAGCTGGGGTGGGGTGGGGTGGGGTGTGGGCGGCTGTCAGTGGGGGTCCAGCTCTAGTGCCCGCTCCGCCTCCCACTGGCTGAGTGACCTGGGGCCAGCTGCGCTCCTTCCTGGTCCTTGGTTGCCCTAACAGGAGACTTGGCCTAGGAGGTCTTGGAGAAGGAGGAAAGCAAGGGCACAGGTGGTATGACCAGGAGAAGAGAGTCAGGCGAGGGTATGGGCCCCGCAGCTCCTCCTGAAAGACAGAGGGGTGGAGAGCGCCAAACTTTCCACACCAGACCCCGCCCTCCTGCTGACTTTAGTCACACTCACACTCTGCACCCCACCTGTTCTGGCTGGAATAGTGTCTCCCAAAAGATCAAGCCCACCTGGGACCTGGGAATGTAACCCATTTGGAAATCGGGTCTCTGAGGACATAACCCAGTTAAGATCAGGTCCTACTGATTTAGGGTCGGACCTGAATCCAGTAGGATGGGTGTCCTTATAAGAAGCAAGAAACTTGGACCCCAAAACAGACACGCAGAGGAGAAAGCCCCATGAAGACAGAGGTGTAGCGATTTTTCTACCTCGCTTAGATCACCCGGCTGTCTGACTAATTATGAGCGATTTTCAAACCTCGCTTTAAATTACTTGCCATTGCGTGCAGAACCCAGGGCTTTCCTGGCCATGAACACGCTTAAACATACTAGAAATAATCATGCACAGAAACAGTTTTCTGAGTGGAAGTCAGAGACGGAGCGCTCACTCTCCAATTCTTAGAGCCGCCCCAGGCTCCCCTCCTAAGGGGGCCGCCTCTTTCTTTGTCTCCGTGGGTTTTTATCGACAAAGCAGTCACAGATTGTGGATTGACAGTCTGGCAGAAGGGATCAAAGGGAACACGTATCTTACAAGGATGTCAACAGAGATTCTGTTGTGATTCCGGGCAGAGATTGGAGTTTTATCATATGAAAAGACTACAGGTTTTAAAGGTTTCCTGACTGTGCCTTTAAATTCTAAGTTAATAACATCCTCCAGCAAATAGATCTCACAGGATCTTGCATATTCTTTGTCTCAGGCCTGATTACCCCGGGGGTCCACCGTCTCTGGTCCCAGCTGGCCCCTTTGGCTATTTGCTAAACTCTGGAGACTCTGGTTGCAAGGAGACTTGGATTTCTCACATCTGAGTACAAAGACTCAGGCTAAGAGGGGGCAGAGGTAGATGCCGGATCACCCCTTCCTTTCCACAGCCCCTTCATTTATTTCCACAGTCTTGTGTGACTTATTTCACAGAGGCCTTCACGAGATCAGCCCCTGTCTTAGGTCCATTCTCTATCCTAGAGAATTGTTACCCGTCATTGGAAACTGATCTAGCATTAAAGGCCAGGGGAACAAGTTTTGTCTCCTTAGTGGCTCCTGATCTGGAGGTTTCTCACTCAGCCTAAGTCACAGGGGGACACAGCTTCCTGACACCGGGCAGGGTCGTTCCCAACACAGAGGTGGAGGCGGAGAGCTGCAGCCACAAGCCGAGCCACGCCCCAGAGTGCGGCCACCACCAGGAGCTGGGGGAGACCAGGAAGGCGGCTTCAGAGAGAGCGTGGTCTGGCCAGCACCCCAATTTCAGACCTGCAGCCTCCAAAAGTGTAAGAGAATAAATTTGTGGTGGCAGCCACAGGAAACTAACACCCCCACTAATGCCCAGAAGAGGTGTCTGCGATCCTATTCCCCAACACAGGACACCGCGGTTCAGAGATGAGCAGTGACTCATCCAAAACCACACAGCAAGCTACAGCAGAGCCAGGTTTGGAATCAAAGAATCAAGGACCTCCAAGAGTGTCCACTCAACCCCCTGCAATTTAGAGATTATGACCTTGGACAATTTAATCTCCAAGCCTCCGTTTCTTCATCTTTCTAAAGCTCAATAGATGTCAGTCGTTATTGTTATTGCTGCTATTAATATTACTGATGAGCACAGCAAGGCTACAGAGGGAAGAGACAGGCTCAGCACCGGGGGAGGAAATAGAGAGCCAGGATGCTAAAGGGCTGTGGAGACTGTCTGTCGAACTTCCCCACTCTACGGAAGGATAAACTGAGGCCTGGAGAGGGCCAGTGACACTCTTCCCCTAGTGTCCCGTCCCCATTCAGGCAAAGATGTGGGCGAATCCAGGAGGTGGGTGGCAGGGAAGCCAGCATCTCACCGACATGGTGGTGGCTCCCAGAGGCAGCTCTCGGCGCGGTGACCGCTGGAGGCCTGGACTCAGGCGCTCACCACCTGGCCCCGCTTATACCTCAGGACATTACATATTAACTCCCCCGAGTCCATTAAAAGGGACTTTGGTCCCTTCGTCCCAGGTACCCAGAACAAACAGACAGAAGGCTCCTCACCAGGCCCTCCCTGCCCGGCTCAGAGCATCCCCCAGGCTCCCTGAACCCAGCCTCTGGCCCCCCCAGGAGCCCAACAGGGCAGGAGCACAGCCGAACTGGGCATCAGGAGCCCAGCACAAAGGACGTAAGAGCTTGGCAGGCCACCCAGCGCTCCTGCGTCCCGCTTCCTCGTCCTCCAACAGAGAGACTCGCCTTATAGGACCTCTAAGCTTTCGTTTTCAATAATGTCGAGATGCACTTTAAAAGTCTTTTGTTCTGCATTTTGATGGTGGCCAGACGGGAGAGGGGGGTTGGGGTGGATGGGTGAAAAGGTGGAGGGATTAAGAAATACAAATTGGTTGTTCCAGAATAGTCACGGGCACGTGAAGTACAGCCCAGGGGATAAAGTCAATAATAGCGTAATAACCACGTTCGGGTGTCAGGTGGGTGTGAGATTTATCAGGATGATCCCTTAGTAAGTTACATAAAGTCTAATCACTAGGGTGGACACCCGAAACCAATATAATAATGCGTGTCAACTGCAACTGAAAGTTAAAAAATGATTAACGATCAAAAAAAAAAGAATGAGCCCAGCAACATTAACAAAATTAAAAACATAAAAGTCCTTTGTTCTGTTTTCTCCCCTCCCCCGTGACTTTTCTGATTGCACGCGTAAGTTTTAAAAGCAACACAAGGTGGGTTCCAAGAGCATGTCCAGCAGTGTCTGTGGGGAAGTGTCAGAAGTGGGGAAGGGGGCAGGAGGGCTGAGGTTGGGGTTGCTGGGGATTTGAATGCTTTGCTGCTTACTTCTGCTCCTAATGGAGCCAACGTGCTCACCACGGGCGATCAGAGCAATTGATTAAGGATAAAAAGTCTCACTCTTCACCCGCCCACACCCACGGCGAGGGGGGGGGCGGGAATCTCACTTCCCCTGTCATGCATTTCATGGCGGTTTTCTGTGGATTTGTATCCCGACTTCCCGCTCTCTCTGTTCCTGTTGATCCTATTTCATTCAGCAACCACATATCCACATTTCAGAGCTACATTGTAATGTCAGGGAAATATCCCACCTTCCAACGACTAAATGTATTCCACCAATTTCCTTCTGCTGAACGCCGACGGTAACTCTTAAGTGTTTTCTATTAAAAATGCTTCTGCATCAAGTCTGTTGGCACAAGGGGGCTGACTGCGTCGGAACAACTTATTTCAGGGCGGATTCCCAGAGTCGAATTTTCCTAGAGCCCTGGTTTGGCGAGCCTGAGCCTTTTCCATCAGAGCTGGTGGGGGCCTTCGGGCGGAGTGCAGGGAGGCTGGCACAGCCGAGGGCCCTCCAGTGCCAGGAGCTGACGGGTGGCTCGCTGCCTGGTGCTTACACAGGACACCGCCTGCAGTCCCCTGCCTGCCCCGAGAGAATAGTTTCCTCATGTTGTCCCCCAGGAAATGAATTCCTTCTCAGCCTTTCTCCCAGGGCTGTGGTGAAACCCCAGCGAGATAAGGAATTCTCAAATGCTTTTTACACGGAAGCTCTCCAATCGACAAAAACCACACCTTGTAAAGGCGGTATTTTTCTGATTGCAGGAGTAATTCTAGCTCACTGGAGAAGGCTTTGGAAACTGCACAAAGCTTGTTTCAGAAGAAATGTTTAAAGACAAGGGACACCTTTCTGAACTGGGCACTTTTCTGTGTTTTACATCAATGAAATGAAAGGGAAGGGAAGG